>CAUYON010182688.1:0-10943 GCA_963573935.1 Arctocebus calabarensis | reverse complement strand
GCCGAACTGCAAAACAAAAAAACAGCCGGGCGCTGTGGCGGGCGCCTGTGGTCCCAGCTATTAGGGAGGCTGAGGCAAGAGAATTGCTTAAGCCCAAGAGCTGGAGGTTGCTGTGAGCAGTGTGATGCCACGGCACTCTACCCAGGGCGATAAAGTGATACTCTGTCTCTACAAAAAAAAAAAAAAAATATTCGTTCAATTAAGAGAAGAGCAAAAATTACAATGAGATAAGCAGACTGTTCAACAAAAAATAAAATAGTTCTTACAACAATGCTCACCAATAATCTGCACATTAAAAAAGGAGGACATTCAAACCTTCAGAGCTAATACAAACATAGTTGCTCAATTCATTTATAAGATTTTTCCTTTCCAGAGAAAGGTTAAAGAAACAGATATGACTCAGAGGGAAGGAAAAATCAATAGATGTGTTGGTTTACTTACATGATTTTTAAATATACCAAGCAAATGAAGGAAAAATTTGACCCTTCTGATAGGAAGACCTTATATTCTTAAATAAAGAGCCCTCTCTCTTCACCTGAAGGCAATTCTGGAGAAAATTTCAATGCTTGGAGAATTTCAGCAACTTGTTCCCTCGAAAATGATAACTTCACATTTTAAGCTTTTTCATTTATTCATATGAAAAATTATTGCACGTGAAAGCTTTTAGAGGAAGTTAAATAAGAGGCCAAGGACCTGAGTTCTTTTCTCAGAACCTATGCACTCAGGGAAACTTTTCTGCCTCCTTCCCATGGTGGCAGCACAGCCCCTTCTATCTCCCTCAGCGGAGGGCCAAGGACAGTCATTGGAGCCAGTAGGAGGAAGGTCCTTGATTACTGCTGAGGACAACAGACCTTACAGGGCACATCCACTATGTATATAACTATTCCAGAGTCCACCTCCACTGTGGGGACGGCAGCAAAGGTGGAGAGAACTCAATATTACAGTGCAGACGAGTTGGCAGTGGCAATGCCCATTACCAAAGGAGTACAGCCTTACAAAAAAGAATCACGAACTTATGAACAAAAAAATTCACCATGTCAGACAGTGATAACTGTGCCAGAGTGACAGGGCTTGCACAGAGAAAGTTGATCATGAAAGAAAACTTGATTAATTGAATCACGATCACAAGTGAAGAAACACATTAATGACATTATGGCAGTGTTCAAGTCACGCAAGTCAAGTTGCACAGAAATCACTTTTCCGGAGCATACTATGTGCAGAAGATCAGCTGTCCTATATTCAAAGGGTGCTGCCCATAGTTTCATAATATCCGTTGTCCATCACTGAAGAGTATGACCAATAGCCAACCATTATTTCTAGAGCTTCAGACAGAAAACTGTTTCAGCAGGGAACATTTTGGAGGTGGGAAATGTGTGTGTATATACATAAGCATATGTGTCTATACATATACACGCACTATACGTATGTAAATACATATGTATGCGTGTGTATACATATATACACATATACCCACATTACTGTCTCCCTTCAAAGAAACATACATATAATCCTCAAAATCACAAATAACCCCCCTTCCATTCACATACTGAAATAAGAGAGTATTGACACAAGAGGTCTAAACAAGGAATAGCCAGTCATCCCGGCTTGGGGACACAGTCCTACTTCATTTTTGTTTCTCAACGTATTGAGTCATAGTGGAACCTTCCCCTCCTCGAATGTGTTGTTCCACTTTGGACAACAAATTATACAGGGGGTCCATAGTGTCAACTATTTTAAATTGCACATGAATTTTATAGACACCCTGTATATGGCTATACTAGCCATGTAATAGCCCCGTAATAGCCATTTCCCTAAATGGCTATTAACCCTGTTATGGAACATTTGTTAATCTTTGGCTGTGACACTGCCAAAATTAGTGCCATAATTTTTCTACAAGGGTAGGGGTGGTCAGATTGGCTAAATCACCCTGCCTTTTCCCTTACAGAAGTCACGAACCACATCAACAAAATGAGAGGGCTTTCGCCAATGGAAGAATCAGCTCTGTTCTGTACATGTGTTGAGTTTTCTATTCATAGAGGTTGCCCAGACCATTTCAGAATAATTAGGACTCTCTTGTCAGCCACTAGGGATATTAAATGTCACCAACAGTTGTGACAAAAAGTCTCATACACCTTATCTGTTTACGTTTGTACTATTTCTGGTATATTAGGCAAAAGCTGAGGTAGGACTTTGAATCAGGAGCTATTTATTTTTTAAATAACAGTTCAAAAGGGGAGGCTCTCTTTCCACCAAAGTCCCCCTCTGCACTACCGAGCCTAAAATGATGAAGAATAGCCTCTCCCCAGTGCAGAAAAGCTGCCACGAGGCATTCAACTGAAATCCAGTGTCCTCTGCCACCCTCCTCCCCCCTTACTCTCCCAAATAACAGCAGCTGTCATTCTCGCTCTGTGACAAAGGCTGGAGGAACTCCTGGGGTCAGGCCTTGAGCTCAGTTGGCAAGGCTTGCAGCGGCAGATCCACTAACACTCAGCAGCACCCCTCATCCTCATCCTAGGGGACACCAGGTATTCGAAAGCCCTGGTCTCCCACCCCACACTGTCCCAGGAAGTTCTGGGCATGTTCCCACAGGCTCTTGCCCCACAGGTAGCAATTTTCTCACAGCGTGTCTCAGAGTTCAGTGCCGTAGATGGCCTTATGTCGTAAGTACTCTTCTAAGCACTGAAGAACATTATCATCTACCTTTGGGTCAAACTTGTTGGCCAAGAGGTGATGGTTTTGAAGCATCCAATGCAGGTCCCCAGCTCCATAAATACAGATAGTCCGCTGGTGGATTCCAGAGCAAGGGGCATATGGTGCCCCCTTATTGATGTCTCCCTCATGCTCCTCCCACTTCACCAGTCTGGCAATGGAAGTCATGTCTGAGATGTCATACTTGGGGTGGTAGGGAAGAGATCCAGGCATCCATCGTGCACGCTGAAGGGTGGCCCAGAGGTGCTCATCAGGGCTATAGGTGTCTTTTACCCATTCAATCAGTTGTTGGGATCTGGGGTTCTTTAAGACATGTTGGATGAAGTCTCGGGAAGCCACAATATAGGCATTCCCCGTGAACATGGTTAAATTATTAGGGGGAGGATCCTTCTTCTTGTTTGTTATGTACAATATGTTTTTTACCTCATAGTGATATTTCCAGCGCATTTTTTTGGACTCAGAAGGTATTTCTGATTCCATACTGTTCCTCCCATTCAACATCTTGAGGGCCTGGACCATCTCGGCATTGGTCTTGATTGGAAAGTCTGTCCCACAGGTATTCAGGAAGTATTTCCATGGCACTGAGCTCTGGAGCAAATCTTCCATGCAGTTCAGGTCGGCCTGCACCCGGGACCAGGATGCATAAATCACTGGAACCAGTTTACTGGCAATGAAGACATTTGAGAAGCAGGAACTAATCGCTTTGACTGCTTCTTTGAAAGTTTCTGGGGACTTCTCATCCACGTGGACACAGTATATGTTCTGAGGGGCATACACAGCTCGTAGCAGCCTTTCAAAGTTTTCAATCTTCTCATGAACCACCATCGAGTATGCAATAGGGAAGTCTAACTCTTCTTTGCTCAGTGGAAACTGTATGAACTTCCTTTTGGCCTTGAAGTGCTCACAGTCTCTGGTTAGGGAGAGGTAGTCTGTATCTGTGAGCAGTTCCCGCTTCTTCTTGATCTCCAGGTTATCCAGAAGGGCCTGAAACACCGCTTCCTGGTCCCCTCGGGTGACCCCCGAACAGTTGATGGGGCTCCTTGCTGGCAGCTTCAAGGTCTTGTACAAGAGATCCCTACAGCGCTGGCTTTGGAATCCCCTAGACTCCAGGTGATCCCCTGTGACTTTGGGGTCACATTTTAATCTGAGAGAAAGCTTCAGAGCAACTATGGCCAGCAACGTGTAGCAGCCCAGGGCCCAGAGGTGATGCTGCTGGCAGAGTCTCTTCCACTTAATCATCATCCTGGAATGGGAGACCAGCAGAGACTGGGCCCAGCGAAGGAGGAGCAAAGAAGCCTTGGGGAGAACAACATGCCTCTGATTACAATCTAATCATTCCCAGGAACATCAAGTTCAACCCTAAACTGATGGGGAAGAAAAACATATTTCTTCTCTCCACAAATATCCTCAGAAAGGGCAGGCCTAGGAGCCTGTTACACCAGGCTTGCTGAGAGTGATCGAAATATAAGCTGACCCAACAAACTAGCTGCCCACGCTGGGATCAGCTGCCGAAACTAGCTCTCTCCACCTCCATTCCAGGAGAGGAAAAAGGCAAAACTGACTGGTTGGGTGTAGTGGCTCACACCTGTAATCCCAGCACTCTGGCAAGCCAAGGTGGGAAAATTGCTTGAGGTCAAGAGTTTGAGACCAACTCTGAACAAGAACAAGTCCCGCTTCTACTTTAAAAATAGAGCAAATGAGCTGAGTGTGGTGGTGTGTGCCTATTGTTCCAGCTACTCAGGAGGCTTAGGCAGGAGGATGCAGACTTTGAGGTTGCAGTGAGCTCCGATGATGCCACTGCACTCTAACTGGGATGACAGAGTAGGGTACTGTCTCAAATGAGTGAGAGGAAGTCCCCACTCGTCATTCCTCCTTCTTCCTCTCATCCCTTACCACCCTAGAAGAGCTCTTAGCTGGGTCTGGTAGATATCTATAAAGAAAACCCAGGAAATTCAGACTGTAACAGTTCTAAAAACCTAAATGTTCTTTTAAAAGCAAAATTACATTTCTTGCTCCTTTTTGGCAATTTATAAAGTATTAGCTTGCTTCTCACCACATATAATTCATTGGTCAGGTATGGTATCTAGAAATGTTCTTAAAGAAGTACAAACAATTTGATATGATCCAAAAACTGCATTGTAATCATTTAGATAGTACATCCAAATTAAAAATATATCTACACACAGGGACACACATAGCTGTGTACATACAATATTTAATGAATGCTTCTTATAGGCCAGAAATATTTCTTTACATTGTCCCCTTTAATCTTCACAACCAACCTGAAATGTTGTATTATTAGGCCTTTTTTATAGCTAGGAAAGCAGAAGCTAAATATCTTGCCAAATAACACACATTTAAGCAGCAAATCCAGATTTCTTCTCCATTCCCCTCCCCCACCCAGTGTTTTTGTCTGAAATCATAATGCTTGTTCCACCAAACCCCACCTACCTTTGAAATAGGTAGGGTATTGAGGACCACCAAAGAAAACCAGACATTATAGAACACAGTGCCGCAAAGGACAGAAACAAAATGTGACACAGCCTTCAAGCAATGATTATTTTCCCTTCTGTGGAAATCTGAAAGGAAGAAAAATAGAAAATTAAAAAACTCTCACCTTTAATAGCTTTTTTCTTGTGTAGTGAAGATCTCTTGCCAGGGTGTGATTCTGTTTCCAAGGGAAGACTGGTAGGGTTCCATGGCAGCCAATGTGAACAACTACATCCCTTACTCTTCAAACATTCTAAAATGAATTTTCTGATAGTCAGAAGCTGGCCAAGAAACTTCCCCAGGTTCCTCTTTAATCTCTGCAAGGGAGAGGGCAGCAGGAGGCTCCATCAGTCACCGTCTGGCTCCCCACCTTCTGATAAGCAAGCAAGCTCAGATAAATCATTCAGGGGCATAGTCTTAAGCACAAGTCATTCAGGGAGGTAAGTGAGGTAGAAAAACTACTGCCAATATTCCGAGAAGGCAAGCAGGTATTTCAACTAGCACAGCCCAATTTGTACCTGAGCTCTCCTGCCATGAAACTATGTAAAAAACCCCGTCAATGCTCATACAAGAACTTAAAAGCAGGTATGTCCCTGCCCTCTTTTGTTGAACAATCAAAATGTCATTCCTCATATTCACTGAACACTACAAGAAAGACACACTAAAAATATCCTTCAAGAACTTTTTGTTATTTTACTTTTTTGTCAATAAAACAAGTTTACTCTTCAAAGGCAACTGCTAAAAAAAAAAAATGCCTGTATTTAAGTCTTTAATAAACTGTTGGTTGTAGAGAATTACCCACAGGGGTCCAGGAGGTAGGTCTCTCTCACGAATGTCTAGGTCAGTGGCAGTCTATAAAGAATGGATACACCATGGACGGTTGGGCTTCAGTGACAGCCCCATGGGGTGGTTTTGACAAGCCAGTGTACAAAATGTCTTTTTCAAAGCTGATGTCAGTATTTTGGCCTCTCCCTATCCCAATCCCAACAACCCCTAGCAAAAAGAAGCATTTTCTGCCCAAATATCTGATCAGGGTAAATTTAATATAAAGGACTTAACTGGGTATAAAGTTAATAACTGAATGGGAGGGGTGCTAAATTATTAGCACAGTAGCAATTGTTGTAAGCAGCTATCATCCCTAAACTGAAGGAATAAAAGGAGGCAATGAAAAATACCAAATTTCAAATTGGAGTAGAGAGGTCCCAAGAAGCTGGAACTCAGACCTCTGAGGGGGCTGCTGTTCCCCTAATGCTGGGGTCTCTGAGCTCAGAGAAGAGACCCCACGCTGAGACCTACACTTCCCAAGAGGCAGCTGACAGCTCTGTCCTCAGTTACTGGAAAATGGATTTAGCGCAGCTTCTCAAACGAACAGCCTTTGCGTGGTAAACAGATGTTGCTATGGCGATGCTCTCAGAAGCAGGAAGTAGATGCGAAGCAAACAGGAAGTTCCTCCAGCTCCCCTTATCGGCAGTGTCCAATAGGAAGCCGCCGGCAAAGCAGGGGCGTGGTTTGCAGAGTCCCATCTCCAGCATCCCAAAGTTGAGAAGTGGGCTTTGTCTGAAGTTAATGGTGTGATATTGGAGATCAGAGTTGCCTTCTTTGCACGTGATCGTTTACACACACAAACTCACTCTTGGTGCCGGTGGAAGCACTTATAGTGAGAATAAGAAGGAGTCTGTCAGGCTGGGGCAGACATGACACAGCTGGTCTGTTGGTTTAGCGCCTGCCTGACCTTCACCCCCTGTCTCCCCTTCTTACTGTTGGGTAAATTTAGCTCCCACCCTAAAGATGCGTATTGAGTAGTTTAGGAGGATTCATTTAGAAAATTAACTTTTGAATTAAAATGTTGCTTTGGGTCAAGAGTTATCCTGTTTATTGTTTACTATGGGTCATGGGGTCTGCCTGTTATTATTTAAGATAAGGGTTAACATGGTCTTCACTTTGAACTTAAATGCATAAGACTGTAATTTTGGAAATGGAAGAACAGAACAGTTTTGGAAAGACTACTCTCACCATTCTCCAGAATCCCAGACTACTGACAAAGTTTGGGGGACCTATCCCCATCTCTGCATATTGGCTGACAGTGACAGATGGCCAGACCCTCTTCATCTGGTAACACAGGGAACTTAGTTCTTTTCTAATCCTTCTGCCCATTTCTGACTGTGGGTGATGACAGTGGCAAAAGCAAGAGACAGACGTGGGGTCTTCCTTGCCTCTACTTTTGATCAGCTCTGCTCCCCTGGCTGTTTTCTTCCAGCTTCCAATATGTGTGTCCTTAGTGAATCCCAGTGGTTGAGCTGTAAGATCCCTGGAACAAAAATGATTCAAGAATAAACACTTAACTCCAGTCTCCAAATCTTGAAAAATCTCTCCAATTTTTTTGTATCTGACTTTGCTTTGGTGACCCCCTCAATTTCCATTGTCTTTCCCATAAAAACTGTGTCCAAGACTCTCACGAAACAGAACCATTTTGAATATTTGCTTTTAAGGTAACCCAAACAGATACCTATTCTTACTAAATACATGTTAATATAACATTAATAAATTGTGGCTAGATTTTGTTGCGATAATCTACATGTTCATAACAACAGGTCCTTAGTCGTTAAAGGCAAGTGTGGGCTTTGGAAAGACAGAGCTAGATCCAAATCTTGGCTCTGCCATGTTCCAGCAATGTGACCTTAAGCAAATTCTTTAATCAATCTGTTTCACAGACTTCCTTTGAACAGTAGGAGCTAATGTTAATACTTGGTCTCCAGGATTATTGTGAGGATTAAAGGTGATTACACATGAGGGACATGGCATGTGCAGCCTGTCACTTATGGCTCCTTGATGAAGACTATTATTAAATAGGCTCCATTGTCAGCCAACAGAATAACTGACAGAATGACTCAAGGAGGGTTACAAAGAACATTCCCAGGCCAGGAGTGGTGGCTCACGCCTGTAATCCTAGTACTCTGGATGGTCAAGACCTGGCAGACTCAAGGCCAGGAGTTGGAAGCAAGCCTGAACAAGAATGAGAACCTGAAAAATTAAACAGGAGTGGTGGCATGCTCCCATAGTCTCGTCCCAGCTACTACTGGGCTCTAGACCAAACATAAAGTATTGTTTTATGGATGGGGTGAGGGGAAAGACTCAGATTCGCCCTCTTTCTCTGTGCTCTCAGAAAAGACCCACTCATAAGTTGTCACTATCAGCACTCCAGAAAGAACAGGACCAGGGACCAGACTTCAGGGAGGTGCAGGAGAGGGAACAGAGTATCTGGAGAAGGGCACAGGTAGATCAGGGGCTGATGATCTGGAGAGAAATCAGGCATTTGCAAAGATGGTTAGCAGATTCCATACCTCAATTCCATGCTGGCCCTGAAGAGGATGTGGGACACTGGCAAGAGAGAGAAAGGACCCAGTCCCAGAGTCCCTGAGATCCCAGAAACATTTTGAAGTGGAAACTCAGACCCGGGACATGAGGCTCTTCATTAGGATTCCTTTTACCCCTCCTGAGGACCAGAAGCAAAGCCAGATGAGGCTGGAGGCACAGCAAGAGCCCAGGAGTACATGAAGATATTCAGATATCCCAAGCACTGAGAAGATGGGGGCCTTCACCTCCTCCAGCATCCCAAACAAAAGCAGCATGCTCCAAGTATGTCTAGAAGGTCCAGCTCAGTCCTGAGTTCTCCCACAAGGACTATCACTATGATGCTGTTTTAAACAGCAAAATCTTCCCACCCAGACTCCTAATCCTTTTCTCCTAATCATGAGTTTAGCCTGCTCACTGACACACGACGGTTTTGCCTTTATCCCCTGAGCTTTGAACTATAAATCATATGTTTGTGGGAAGGTCTAGGAGTTCCAATCGTGGGGAACAGAGAAACTAAACCAGTGTCATCAAACTAGATTTGAGATAAACCAGTGGGATTTGGTGTTAACCTTGATGGAGGTTCAAAGGAGCTTATAGTCCCAACACCAGGGTCAGAGGAGGGCCCAGGCAGATTCAATCATTTTAAGCTAAATCTACAAATTAGCTTATTTTATTATGGTGGCATTTACCTCTGCCAGGTGTCAGCTTTGTCCTCTCAGTGATGGGAAGTTTCTATAGGTCATATTCTTCATCTGTTTCCCCTCAGCACCTACAGCAATAGGTATTAACAGAATTCCAAGGCTTTCCAGAACAAAAAAATGTTTCCTGTAGAGCAGGTTGTATGTAGCAAGGGTAGTTTCAGCAACTGTTTGAGGAAAGACCAGGACTCAGGAAGACAGTAAAAGGGAATTGATAAACAGGAAAACCAAGTTAATGTGTTACTGGCTAGGCTGAGCCTGGAAAATAGGAAGGAAGCGATAGCCAGCTACTCAGCCGTAGGATATTTCTGGGGGTCCCCTTGGCCAAGAGGGGGTCAATTCATTCTGTTGGGAGGGGCCTTGTGATTTTATTTTAGGTCACAGAATGATTAAAAATACAAGTGGAAACCAACGAGTATAGATCTTTGTGAAGTCTAGAAAAAGAAGAGTAGAATGTCCAGGTGCCTTCTGCATGTTTAGGGAAAAGTCTTGGCTAGTGGCTACAAGAGGTTAAGGAAATATCCCCTTAGAGCAGCCATTTGAAAAAAAGAAGGTTAGTGAAAGGGATAGCCTTTTTTAATAATTTTGTTACCAAAATTATAAAAGCAACAAGAAAATGCCTAATCCTGCAATTTGGTAGCAACAATTAAATATCAGTCCTATGAACTCTCTTGCTCGGCACCCTGTGGATTTCTGTTTTCACAAGCTCAGCCCACCAAAAGGAAAAGTAAATTTTCTTTATCTGGTGCTGGGCCTGTTGACTAAATTTGCCTTTTAGAATCTGTCCCTGTAGCTTCAAGTGATTCCTGAAAATTTCCTGGACAGACAATGGGGTGGGAGCTGGGGGGTGAGAGGGACAGACTAAAGGTTCAAACCTGCAAAATAGATCTTGACAGTAAGATCAAGACAAAATCTCTAACAGCCATCACTGCTAAAGAGAAGAAACACATATAACAGTTTCACGCAGCCAACTCTGTTATCTGCTGCCACCACAGCAGAACAGAAGGAACTGACAGGACAGTTCATTCAACTACAGCCATCAATCATCTTTCATCCCCTTTTGTTCCTCATTGCCCAAATACAAAGAGTGAATGACTGGCCTTCTAGGCCAACACACCTTTCCTTTACCCCTTTGTGTTGGTCCTTTTACATCTAGAAAAAGTAAACAAACTTCTTTCTATACTAATCTTTGTCTAGAGAAATTCTTTTATTGTTCCTTTATGGAGCACTACTGAGTTTTTCCACCCCTATCAGTTAGAACCCCACTCCACACTATAAACATAAATAAGTTTCTGGTTTAAATCTAAAAAGCAAAACTAGTTTTAATATTTCCAGAAAATGGGCCAGGCGTGGTGGCTCAGGCCTGTAATCCTAGCACTTTGGGAGGCTGAGGCAAGTGGATTGCCTGGACTCAGGAGTCTGAGACCAGCCTAAGCAGAGCAAGAGCCCATGTCTACTAAAAAGAGGAAAACTAGCCTGGTGTTGCAGCAGGCATCTGTAGTCCCAGCTACTTGGTAGGCTGAGGCAAAAGGATTGCTTTAGCCTAAGAGTTTGAGATTGTTGTGAACTATGATGATGCCTTGGCACTCTACCCAGGGAGAAAAGAGTGAAACTCTGTCTCAAAAAATGAAATAAAACAAAATACAATTTCCATAAAATGTACAGAATATTTTTTTTTTTTTTGAAACAGAG
>CAUYON010182687.1:0-13599 GCA_963573935.1 Arctocebus calabarensis | reverse complement strand
TACTGTTACAGATAGCCTTCATGGCATTTTCTTGATCACTATATAAAGACATTGATACTCTACATTTAATAAGTTTCCCCAGTACCCTGCTAAGATGCACCGTAGGTGTGATCCCACCGATTGCCCTCCCTCCACCCATACTCCCCCTCCCCCTCCCCTTCCTTTCCCCTTTCCCTGTACTCAGTCCTGTATCTCACTCTTAACACCCTGCTGACGACTTTGCAGATGGAGTTAGTGCAAGGATCTTAAATCTTTTCTTTCTTACTCAACCAGGTTTCTATTTGAAGTTCACCCCTTCCCTATTCCTTGTAGACTTCTGTGTCACCTGGACCGCCATAGATATACTTTGCTTTATACAACTGATGCCTGCCTGGAGAAATCTGCTGAAAACATTGCATTTCTTGATTTAACTCTCACTGTGGAATGAGTATGGAGTTGGAGACGGTGAGAACGGAGGTGCTACACCTGCTGGAAGGTCATATCCACATGGCAGCAGTTGCTGTTAGGAGAAAGAGAGAAAAAATGGGCCTTTTAAATCACAGCTTGAGAATAATATTTCTAGGCTCTCGAAACCTTTGGAGCAGCCTGGCACCCAAAGGTCTGCTTGGCAGGTGGAATGACCCCCTGCTGTTCCTTCTGCTTCCAGTGACAGGAGACCAACAGCTGGAAATCATTAATCAATACATCAGCAGAAGTATTTTGCCTGTCAGAATTGTGTAGATACCATACCAAGCTTTAAAACTACTTTCCAAATTTACAATCTGTTCCCTGCTATCCTATTTTCAATTTTATTCCTGTGAACTTCCACCAAAAGTGGAAGTTATCTCTTATAACTAGAGATAAAAATAAGATATATTTACAAGGTATTGAAAATATATTCAAAATCCTTAAGCTGTCTTTCTTTATTGGGAAAGAAAATTCTAATGCAGAGGCGGTCTCTTTAGAGCAGTAATGTTAATCATTTTTTTTTTAGTAATGTTAATCTTGACATAATTGGCAATTTGTATTGTTATAATTACCAATTGCCAATAAAACTAAGTCAACTTAATTGTTCTCATAACATACAAGAGTATCTAAAACTATTTGTAAATGATTAAAAATAATACATGTATGGTTATATGTAATGTATCATTATATATTAAAATATTTTATAAGAAAAAGGATGAATTAGTAAAGAAGGTAAAAATGTATATCGATATATATATATATATATATTTTTTCAGTTTTTGGCTCGGGCTGGGTTTGAACCCGCCACCTTCAGTATATGGGTCCAGCACCCTACTCTTTGAGCCACAGGCGCCATCCTAAAATATATAATTTTATTAATCATAATTAACAGGCTAAATAAGGAGAAAATACAAGAAAATTTTGATGGCGACAAGGACGTATTGATCACAAGGAGAAAATGAAAGTCATTGCTGGTTTCCCACAATCAATTTAATTTAAAGTTACTTGACAGGTAATTACTCTTTACACCAAAGTGATTCAAAGTAGAGAGAACATTTGATATTTCTTTCTTGGTCTTTGCAATTACTAGATCTCCCTCTGAGCTTGATGAAGCCCACCTACAGCCACTCTGGAGAACATCTGAAATATTTTAGAATAGCTGCATAACGAGCTAATTACAAGACCAGGAGAAGGAAAAAGCGAAACTAAACTTACCTGAAATGCATTGAAGCAAATCTTCTGTCTAATAGCACATGGTCAATTTATAAAATCGGGGAGAACATTTAAGAAGTAGTTGGAAGCTTTCCAACTGAAATGCATTTTTAGTGAAATCTTACTGACACTACATCACAAATCTTGACTGCACTTGAACGCATTCACTACAAATCACAAAATGGCCCTATTTTTGACATTGGAACATCTTAATTTCCTGTGAAACTTCAGCAGCGTTGTATTTGCCCAGTAGTTACAGAGCTCAATGAAGACATTTCGCCTGAGAGACTCCTTCCTATAATGAACCAGAAAAAGAGAGAGAGCTGGGCTGGAAGTGTCCCAGAGTCCCAGAGCACCGTTTGCCCTCAGGACCAGATGGAAGCTCTTTCTGGAGTCTCGGGAAGCAAATAGCAAAGCTGGGTCATCTCTATCCTCAGTTTGTGAATATACTCAAACTGATCTTGAGTTTGATTGATCTTTCAAAGATTATCTTCTATGGGAGCAAACTCGGTCCTACGTTTGCACCTTACTGAACTTTACAATAGGATTTTTAAGCTGTTTGAAAGGAAATCTGTGTCCTCAGTGGATCAGCAGAACAAATAGCTGAGGTCATGCCTTTTAATGTATACCACAAGGTGGAAAGAAATAAGGGACATGTGTATGCCATCTATACGCCAAAGAGAACTCAATAAAGTGAGCATGTTAGTTTTCTCTTAAACAAATCTAGACATTTAATGAAATTATAATTATAACTGAATAGGAATTTTCTGGAAACTGATAAAATTATCCTGAAATGTATATGTGAGGACAGAGGACGAGACAAGATTATACTCATTTGATTAAGACAAATAACTGGAAAGGAAGAAACCATGATATTATAAGTTAATTTTTCATGTCCCAGCAATCTCTCTCCAAGATTTACAAACTAACATGCTGATACAGGAGAACAAGGAGATGTGTCAAAAGATACGCATAATAGTGTTGTTGATAAGAACAAAATACAAGAAATATTCCAAACATCCTTCCCCAGAGTATGGATAATACCGATATTTATGTATATAATATGAAATAATCACAGCAATGAAAATTAATAATGTATAATTATATGCATTAATATGAATGCATCCCAAAAACATAAATTGCATTTTAAAAAGCAACTTGTAGGATAATACATCAGAATTACTGTTAAATAAAGCAAAGACTTCTATTCACCTTTTTTAGGAATGTACCTATGTACACATTTTAGCATTTCTTACCTGTATGGTAAAATGTACTCAGAGGCAAAGGCATGAGAGTAAAGGAAATCTAATAAGACAGAGATAGCGAGAGATTTTTAAAGACATTGGTAATTACTTATTTTGGCAGCAAATGTATTAGCATTTATTTTACTTTTATGCTTCTCAGAAGTATATGCAACTTTTATGTGTGTGTATATACACGTAAGCAGTACTTGAGAAAATACGTAGGTTTGAATTAACTTAGTTACAATCCAAAACAAATAAGATACGTGGTCAATTCAAGAAGTTAAAATAGTAACAATAAACCTAAATAAAATAGAAAGAATAAATAACATTCAAGAATTCATGAGATAAAGAAAAAGTAATAATTATCAAACTAAGAGCTGGTAAAATTTTTTAAAGTTAATAATACGGACAAACCTTTGTCAAAATTGATGAGAGAGGGTCACACCTGTAAGCCCAGCACTCTGGGAGGCTGAGGCAGGTGGAATTGCCTGCCCTCAGGAGTTCAAGACCAGCCTGAACAAGAGTGAGACCCTGTCTCTAAAAATAGCCGGGCAATCTGGTAGGCACCTGTAGTCCTGGCCACTCAGGAGGCTGAGGCAAGAGAATCGCTTGACCCCCAAGCGTTTGAGGTTGCTGTGAGCTATGACGCCATGGCACTCATGTCAAGGGCAACATAGTGAGATTCTGTCTCAAAACAAACAAAAAAAATTATGAGAGAGACGGACAGACACGGGCAAAACAGAAAGCCAGAGAGGACAGAGAAGGCAGCAAGACAGAATACAGAATCATTTCTCCTATTGATCTTGGAGGTGACATCCCATCACCATTATCACATTCTATTAGTCAGGTGAGCTAACAGGTGAAAGTTCACCCACCACGGAAGAGGCTTACAAGGGCATGGATACCAGGAGGCTGGAACATTATCAGCTGTGTACTATAATCAGACACTCTATCCTGAGAGATTATTATCAGGTTGATTTCAAAATCATATCACTCAGTGCAAGGAACTAATATCACAGGGCAATTTCAAATGTAAGTGAAAATCTTAACCATATCACAAATGGTATTAAAGGCCTGAATAAATAGGTCTTTGAGAAATGGAGGGACAGAGATGGAACAAGGATCAGGAAATAGCAAGACCCCTTCTTTACTGAAAATAGAAAAAACAAAACAAAACTATCCAGGCATTATGATGGGCGCCTGTAGTTCCAGCTACTCAGGAGGCTGAAGCAAGAGGATTACTCCAGCCTAAGAGTTTGAGGTTGCTGTGACCTGTGATGCCAGGGTAACAGAGATTCCATATCAAAAATAAATAAATAATGAAATGGAAAACAAAACAAACAAGAAAAACCAACCCCCAAAGGACTGTTATAAATACAGCAGCTACCCCTTGGTCCTTAACTACATAACTGTATGTGAGAAGATTACTAAATAAACAGCATCAGAAATTAAGAGCCCAAATCAATGAAACAGAACTGAAACTACTTCTACAATATGATGGCAGAGTTTAAGATGGAAAGTATCAGTCATAGTATTTGATGTGAAAATGATTATCACATTGTTTATATTTTCACACAAACCATCTTTTTATAAATATGCACAAGTTCATTGGTTAAGTGAACCATTTTTTTAAATAAATATGTAGACGTGCATTGGTTAAATTAACCGTCTTTTTATAAATATGTAGAAGTTCATTGGTTAACCCTTTATCATTGCTCTGGGCAATATTCTGGAAGTGCAGTTCCTACAGCTGGAGAAGCAGTAGGCTGTCTAAGCTTTGGTCATGTTTAAATTATTTCATTAACAATGCATGAGAAAAATTTACCAGTAATCAATTTTAAATGTTTGACTTCATATTGATTTCATTGTCCAAACAAATTTTTTTTTTTTTTTTTTTCAGTTTTGGGCCGGGGCTGGGTTTGAACCCACTACCTCCAGCCTATGGGGCCCGTGCCCTACTCCATTGAGCCACAGGTGCCTCCCTAAACAAATGAATTTTTACCATGAGTAGCAGTAGCTATAAACTGCTATAGATCATGAATTAGCAACATGTTCTAAAAAAATAATAAATAGCAAGAGTCTTTTTATAAAATGTATTAAAAGTCAAATAGGGAACAGAAAATAAAATAAATAAAATGTGAGAAATGACTGATGATTTAATAAAAAGACAGTATTGAAATATACATTTTTCTTAGTTTGACATAAAACACATTTAACATATCTAATTTTCAGAAATCAAACATCATCTGATGACTTCCCAGAAAATTTCAAGGGCAAATTAAGGGCATATATTTAGGGTCACTAAATCGAGGTTTTAAAGTATTTCATTTAAATTTGACGTCCCTATGAAGGATTTCATAGAATCTCAAAAAATTGCCTTCATCTTTCAAGGCAATTATTATCTTACTCAGAACTATAAACAATAATAAGATAGTTCCATTTCATTATTCACAAAGTAAACAAAATTGGTGGATTTCAAAGTCTCTCTTATTATTATATTTTTATCTTTAAGAAAGTCAATAACGATGATGACAGTTTTCACTATTTTTGCTGTTTTAATCTTTACTGAAGTCACATTAAAATTCATACACACATTAGAGTCACTAAATATATAAAAACATGTATAGATAAAAGACACAGGAGGATTAATACTTGTGAGCCAGCAAGTGAAACGCAAGGATTGATTAAAATCACCACATTCCATTCAGCACACTTCTGAAAAATGACTTAATAAATACAGCTACTTGGAGAAATGCATTATGATTGCTTCATAATGACAAAAATTATTCAACTCATTTCCCTTAAAACAGAGAAAGGGAAATAAATTAGAACTGCTCAAAAATAGAGTGTGCTATGCTAAAAGAAATACTCTGATCTGCATTGATCAGTTGGGATCAAGATTTCTAGGTTGAAATGTCTTACAAATTTCTCAATATTCAAGATAAAAAATAAGAATGCGGTAGATGCTATAAATTAAAGTATTATGCCATTATTTTCAACACACATTGGCTGGTATCCAAGGTAACTAAAAGCATTTGAAAGCAGTGCTAAATTTACACTGCACTGTAGCATTTTAGGAACATACAGCCCAAGTTTTTTTTCTTCTTTTTTTCCCCTCATTGCCTTTATACTTATGACCTTAAAGCCATAGAATGAATGAAAAAGAAAAAGTGAGGTAATGTGTCTGCAATATGTAAACATGATAAAAAATATGAGGGACTGAAAAAAAAATAGAGCAAGTTCTTATGGTGGAGTTTCATTATTTAAAACATGAACTATGTCTGTTAGAATCTCTCTATCCACCTCTCTCTCTATTGGTATCTATAAATCAATCTGTATTTCTCAGAGTATGGGCCGATGCCTATATGGTAGATGTCGGTAATCAGGTGAAGAACAAAATGAGGAATGATGGAAAACTAACCAAGGCTGATGAAATTGGGACCTGAAACTTTTATATATATATATTTTTTTAATAAATAAAAAATATGTTGCCATATTGGTACAAAGAAACACACAATAATATGTAAACTACAAATCACTGCACCATATTATTTATCACCCTTTCATAGATTACAGAGTAAATTGTAGTGTGACCGCCATTCTCCAGGCTACATGTAGCCTTACTGTGCAAATAAAACTCATGGAATTGATGCCTTGAGATTCAACAGGCCAATTCCAACATCCACAAGACTACGTGTTGGTGATGGTGGGACTTGATGTTACGACACCTGTTTTATTATGGGAATGACAATTTTAATGTGTTACATATGAGTGACTTCTTTAGCTCCCATGTTTTCCTGGACAAGAATGTTTAATTTTGTCCTGCTATGCAAATTACAAAGATTTAATAATATTGAGAAATTTAGAGCTACTTTACAGGCAGGCAGAGTTTACATTTTACATTTTCATTTTGAAGAAATTACCCTAATATTCATTTTCCTACAAAAAAAGCAGTGGAGACCGTTGCCGACACGATTGGTTTGCTGCTCATTGTGATTCATTTTTGTTGGATAGACAAAAGTACCCAAACACAGCACTTTCTAATAAAAATTTGTTTCTTTCCCAGCTGTAGATTTATGTATCAGATAGTATGCGTTCCCACCTGCTACTCTAAACATCATGCATTTTTAATACCATATGTAAGAATTATAAGATCAACAACACAATTCAATGTACCTTTTGTACAATTGTTTTATTTACCCACGACCTATTTTTTCTAGCTTTGTAATCACATCCTACTCACTTATTTAATTGGAGGAGCCTCTATCTCTCTTAATACTTTCAGGTGTTTTAAAATTTCTAGAAAACGCCTTTTAACAATTTTAGAATTTATCTGTGGGATTCCAATAAAAATGTTTCCATGATGGCATTGTATTTTGCAGAAAAAAATTTTGTAGAATACATAGCACACCCTAAATATTTTCATAACTAATGAGGATTTTCACTAATTATTAAACTGTGACACTGTATTTAGCACCAAAAATACATAATACTTAAAAATTAGAGATTTTAATGGATCTTTTTGCTGTTGACTTAAAAAATTAAAAACATTGAAATGAAGAATTCTTTTAAAATACATTTTATGTTTTGAATTGCGGTAAACATATATTTTACAATCTTAACAATTTTAAGTGTACAGTCAGCAGAACTAAATATATTCGTGTTGTGCACTGTATCTTTAGAACTTTTCATCTAAGGAAAGGTGAAAGAAACTCTCTCCAGGAGCACCTAACCCGTGGCAGTGGGCTGCACCCTGAGTTTTTTGAGGAATGTTTTGCTTAGCTGTGGTATCAGATATCTCAAAAGTATGCATGAACCTTAATTTTGCTCTTCAGATATCATTAGTGTTTGTCTATTTAATGTGGGGCCCAGAGCAACTCTTATTCTTCTAATCTGAGGCAGAAAACAAATAGTTGGAAGGTTGGACATGCCTGCTTACACACATTGATTACCACCACCATCGCCGCCACCCCTATCTCCACGCACTCCACCACCACCAAGTTTCTGGAAACCAGGATTCCACTCTCTATTTCTGTCAGTTCCACATTCTTAGATTCCACTTCGCCTAATGTCCCCCAGGTTTATTTATTCATGTTGTCAAAAATAACAGGATTTTTTGTTTTTCAGGTCTAATAATATTCTGTTGTTGTCTATGTACCACATCGTCTTTATCCATTCATCTGTTACACAGACTTGAGTTGACACCATTTCTTGGCTATTGTGAATTAAGCTGCATTGAACATGAACATGGGTGTGCAGTTATCTCTTTGATTTCATCAAAACTCTTGGTTTTATTTCCTTTGGATGTATGTTCAGTAGTGAAATTATTGCATGTTGTGGAGTTCTGTTTTTAATATTTTCAAGTACCCATCTATTTTTTTATAGCAAATATCCTAACTTCCATTGCTACCAACAGTGTACAGAAGATTTCCTTTTCTGCACATCCTTACTAACACTAATAGCCACCCTAAGGGGGTGTGACAGTGCAAACGTGACATCACAGTGTGGGTGTGACATGCTTTCTATGATGACAATTGACGTTGAGCACATTTTCACATACCTCCTGCTTATTTGTATCTATTTTCCAGAGAAATGGATAATTTCTGGAAACATACAACCTGCCAATATTGAATCATGAAGAAACAGAAAATCTGAACACAGTAAAAATAAGTAAGGACATTAAACTAATAATTCCAAATATCTCTTCAAAGAAAAGCCCAGGACATGAGGGATTTACAGCTGAATTACACTAAACACTTTCAGAAGAACTAATACAAGTCCTTCCCAGACTCTTCCAAAAAATTGGAAAAAAATCCTCTCTTCATAAAAGAGAAGCAAATATGTACAAACTCCTTTTGCAATGCCAGAATTACCCTGAATAGCAGAGCCCCAAACCAGGGCATGACAAGGGAAGAAAATTACAGGCCAACATCCTTGATAAACATAGCTGCAGAAACTTTCAACAAAATGTTAGCAAACCAAATTCAACAGCACATTCATAACAAATAATCGATCTCTCTGATATCAAAAAGGTTTAGCAACGTCATTTTGACTCTTGATTTGGACTGACAGAACCTTTTTGGTGGTGGAGAATTGGCTGACTTTCATTGCGCACTTTGACTCTTTGTTTCAAGGTCGTAATGGTACACCCTTGTTTCATCAGCCGTGATAGCACAGCCCAAAAGATTGCTTGGTCTCCCCAAAGGTCTTGGCAAACTCTCCTTTCCTTTGCTCATCAGTGAGCTCCTTCAGGACCATTTTTGCACACACCTTTTTCATGCCAACCTTTTCAGTTAAGATTTTCCTACCTCTTTCCCTATGGATGTTTACTTGTTCTGCTATGCTTCTCACAGTCAGCTGACAATTTCGACACGCAATTCCACAAAGTTTTGCAATGTTTTCATCAGTTCTGTTCATTACTGGTCACCCTGACCTCTCGCCACCAGTGAAACTTTGTCTCCCTTCAGAAAAAGGGATCTATTTGTACACTGCTGTTTTCTTCATGTCATTATCCCCATAAACTTGTACTAACATGTCCTGATTTGACTTTCACTCTTGCCAAGATTAAAAAGAAATGCAATGTTTGTTCATTGCCCTCCTTCAAGCTCTGACATTCTCATGACATCACACAAAAAGGTGCAACGAGAATGAATGCCACTCAGCAAGGCACCACCACCTGTCTACATGAACACAGCTGTGAGACCCTGGTACCTCAAGATTATATGACCTTTCAAGTTGTTTTTACAGCGCTTCCAATGTAAGCACATGATGGCAAGTGTGAAAATTTAATTTCCAGACCTTGAATATCTTAGTCACCAAATTCATGACATGGGTGAAAGAGACCATGCTTATCACTTGGCCACAAACCATTTCACGTACTGAGCACTCTACTCCCAACTACCGTTCTTCTTGAGAAGTCCGCAGCACACATGGAAGGGCACCAGAAACCACAATGTGTGGGCGCATGCCATGATGCTTACACAAATAAATACAGCCTGCTCTTAGGGACCCTGGCAGGATGCTGGGCTTGCTCTCAGCAGTCAGCCCCCACCGAGATGGGGTGTGGTACCAAGTGAGAGCTGGTAATAGTAGTTTAATAATGAGAAAAAGAAATCTGTGAAACCCATGTAGATAACGATCCTGAACGCTCGGCTCCTAACTGGAAGCCTTATGTTTACATAACCAGCTACTCCAACATATTTTTTTGGTAAAGGCAAAATCAAGAATAATAAGCCATAGAAATTCTTAATAGCATGAGAAGCTGTAGAGATTTTTTTTTTAATCTGACAAAATAAGAAATTTGGAAAAGGAGAAGTAGATAAAGATGCTTATAGTGTAAGTGTGGGACAGAGCATGTGAGCCCAAATAATACTACTGCTCCATTCTGTAAGAGAAACATCATCAAGGCTGTTTGTGATTTGCCCACACCCACCTGTCACCAGCCCCCACAGTGCGGGACCCATGTGGGAACCTTGTCACTTCCCTGACCTTCTGCTATCTTTGAGGACAGGCAGCCACACACCAAGGGCAGGTGCTGGCCTGGCCTTCCCTGAATCACGAGATTCTCACGTGCACACAACCCCAAAGATTGTATAAAAGAAAGGCCAGAAATTGAGTCAGTGGGCGCGGTTTGGGAGACAGGAGTCCGCCCAGTCTCCTGGCCATGAATAAAGCCACTTCCTTTTCCAGCAGGTGCCTGAGGGTCTTTTTGTCTGGTTGGCTCCTGTCACTATCTAATCACACTGACACGCCATCTCAGGGACTGCTTTCAGAGGAAGGCAAACCACAGGAAGAGCTGAGGCACCATAGGAGTTGGAAAGAACACGACAGGTTGTAAACAGGTTTTTGTAATTGACATATTTTTTGGTTGCAAGGAAGACTTACCCAAAGTCTGCCAGGTGATTATATGCCCCCGACTGTAAGCCAAATAAACACAATTGATATTCCCTAAGAAATGCAATTGAGGGGGAGACGCTTTAAGGCAAAACTCATCCCACTTCAGAGTTTAGAAAAGGTGGGTTGGCCTCTCTAAGTTCACACCTGTTCTTACTCTCTCACAATGCTTACTGTTTCAGTAAACCCAAGGAGGATTTTCTAATATGGCTATTTTAACAGTCAAAGTCTCAAAGTCACTTTCCAGTGAAAATCTGTCACATATGACTTAATTTCTCGCTCTTCTTCGTTTCCTGTGTGACCTGATTGTGAAGTCAGCTGTCTGACTCTCCTTTGCCTTCCACAAAAAGGCAAAGGATAATCTTTGAAACCCATCTCAACACCCACCCAACCTTGCCTTTCCTCCCAACTACTCTTCACCACAGGACAGTCAGGACTAAGGATTCCAGCTGGACCACTCTGCTCTAGGCACTGGTGTCAAGTGGGCCCCCGTGCCATTCCCTGGGCTCCATTTCCTTTGTCATTTATAAGATGAGCATTTTGATGACCTTTTCTGATCAAGCAATGACACCTAAGTCTAGGGATTAGGGCAAAAAAGCCTTAGAAGTATATAAGATGAGTCACATACTCCAATTTAGTTTACCAGAATTTTGAGACGTAATTTGCACATCTAGCAGTTAGGTTTTTGAATATGCCTTTTTGATATTTGCTGTTGCACATGAGGCATAGCAAAATAAGAGATGGGAGATGTAGGATCAAGTATAGATTATTTGTTGTTTGCTTACTTGAGAAATACAGAAGGAATTGAAATAAGAAAATAATTTCTCGACTTGGAGCCCATAGCTCAGTGATTAGGGCACTGACCACATATATTGGGGCTGGCAAGTTCAAACCCAGCCTGGGTCTACTAAACAAAAATAGCTGGGCATTGTGGCAGATGCTTGGAGTCCCAGCTACTTGGGAGACTGAGGCAAGAGAATCGCTTAAGTCCAAGAGTTGGAGGTTGCTGTGAGCCATGCTGCCACCACACTTTACTAAAGGCAACATATTGAGATTCTCAAGATGAACACATGTGGGGAAAAGACCAAGGTAAAGTGATTCAAAGGGGTCCTGGAAAATATGTCCTGCACTCCTTCTCCATCAAGCTCCAGGAAGGAAAGGTAACAACGCCTCCCCTATATTTTCAGGGCCAGAGACAGGAATCACAGCTATTGCAAAACCCCCTCAAAAGAATGGTCATGTAGAATAAGAAGCTGGGAGTAGCAGGCCTCTGCCTGTTCCACTGGGTTTTCCTTGCTGAATAGTCTACATCGCCCTGAATAGCACAGAGGAAGGAAACACATCTGGACTGAACAAGACAGGCAGAAAACAAGAAGAGCTCCCTCATTAGGGACCGAATGTGGTGATGGGTATTGCAGTGAATATTTGATGCTTCACTCATGAAACATTAACTGGACAGATACCTGGTACCAGCGCTATTTTACCTTTGAGGTGTTTTGGAGTGGGTAAGGAACAGGACAATAGACAATGATGTTTTATGAAAAATAAAGCAAGAAATGGGTATATGGAAAGCTGGGTCTGGGGTGGGCAATAGTGAGTGAAGAGGGTGGTAGAGAAATGTCTCTAGGGGAAGGCTGAATGTGAGAACGTAAATGAAGAAAGTATAGTGTTACAGAGAAAGAACAGAGGGAACACATCTGCAAAGTCTTGGAGAAAGTATCCGAGGATGCCCTGGGGTTCCCAAGGCGGCCAGTGGAGGGGAAAGCAGGAGATGAGGTGAAGCAGACACTGCTGGGCATTCTAAGAACTTTGCATTATAATACATTGTGTTAGAATGAACAGACATCATCCGAGAAATCTAAACCAAGAAGTAAGAAGCAAACACTGATTGAAACGTGTAGCGCTCTCTCTGGCTCTTGACTCAAGGAGAAACATGAAGCAGTAAGGTGGAATCAGGGTGAAAAATCAGTAGACTGTTGGCATAACTCAAGTGCAAGGAGACAGAGATTTGGAACAGACAGCACAGTGAGGAAGGATGAATAATAGGGTTCTTCGGGGCGGTGCCTGTGGTTCAGTGGGTAGGGTGCCAGCCCCATATACCGAGGGTGGTGGGTTCAAACCCAGCCACGGCCAAACTGCAACAAAAAAATAGCCAGGCATTGTGGTGGGTGCCTGTGATCCCAGCTACTCAAGAGGCTGGGGCAGGAGAATCGCCTAAGCCCAGGAGTTGGAGGTTGCTGTGAGCTGTGTGATGCCACGACACTCTAGTGAGGGCGATAAAGTGAGACTCTGTCTCTACAAAATAATAATAATAATAAGGTTCTGGACCCATTCAGAAGCATACTCTACATGTTGGATGTAGAAATAAATGAGGGAAAGGTGACTCCATGTCCCTCAGTCTCAAAAAATGGAAAGGGTTTCAATTATTTGATACAAGTGAGATTGTGGAGAGGGTGTGAGTGGGGACCATTCGGAGGCAGGGAACTGACGTCTGCCTGAGCTGACAGCTCCATCCCTGCCACTATGTTTTGGTAATGAAGCAGCTTCCCTGGCCCTTCCAAGCCATCATAATTGATTCTTATCCCATTACTCTAAATTAATTTGAAAAGACTTAAGTTACAAATAAGCTGACTTGGAAAAAATATTTATATTTATTTATTTATTTATTATTTTTTTTTTTTTGTAAGACAGAATTTATTCACAGAAAAGAAAGAAAAGAATACAGAAAACATTAAGGCATCTGTTAGAGGGAGAAAATTCTAGTGGGGAGAGAGAAGCTCTCTCCGTTTCTCTCCCAGTCTTT
>CAUYON010182686.1:0-12426 GCA_963573935.1 Arctocebus calabarensis | reverse complement strand
TTGCTTAAGCCCAAGAGCTGGAGGTTGCTGTGAGCAGTGTGACGCCACGGCACTCTACCCAGGGCGATAAAGTGAGACTCTGTCTCTACAAAAAAAAAAAAAGAAAGAAAGAAAATGCCATGAAGGCTATGTTTAACAGTTCGACCAAAATATTTCAGATTGTGTATGAAGTCAGCACATTGTGCTCCATGATTGCACTAATGTACACAATTATGATTTAATAAAATTATAAAAAAAACTGAGTGAAAAAAGCTAGAAAGATAAACAGTCAAATACTATGATATTTGTATAAAGTTTGAAAATGTACCAAATTATATATATTCTATACTATATATGGATACATACATGTGCAGTAAACTATAATATCTTGCAAGGGAATGATAAATGCTAAATTTAAAATGGTTATTACCTTTAGTATGAAAAAAAATGAGATTTGAATGAGTTTCCTATAGGCTTGGTTTATATTTGCAAGTTTTTCTTTTCTGTTCTTTTTTTTTTTTTTTTTTTGAGACAGAGTCTCACTTTATTGCCATTGGTAGAGTACTGTGGTGTCATAGCTCACAGCAACCTCAAACTCTTGGGCTCAAGTGATTCTCTTGCCTCAGCCTCCCAAGTAGCTGGGACTACAGGCACCTTCTACACACCTGGCTATTTATTTTAGACATGGCAGTCTCACTCTGGCTCAGGCTGATCTCCAACTCATGAGCTCAAGCAATCCACCTGCCTCAGCCTCCCAGAGTGCTAGGATTAAGGCATAAGCCACCATATCCAGCCTGAAGTGAGGCTGAGTGTACTATTATTGTGTACTCTATATTGCTCTGTTTGCCTAAAATACTACATAATCATTATTTTAAACTAAAAAAATTAAATTAAATTAACAAATGGGTACATGACAGAAGTACTGTAATAAAAAAGTTGCTAGGCAACTGACTGACCAAAGAGGTGGATTTGAGGGAGAGAATGATTCAAATATGACTAAGTAACTGATGCAATGAAATAAGAGATTAAAAGAAAGATAGAATGAGTATGCAATGGGTGATCATGAGTTGGTCTTAGATGTGCTGAGTCAGAGGAGCTAGCAGGACATCTATGAGACGTGGAGCCAACAGACTATCATCAGTTTGAATCCAGAGCTGCAAAGAGAAGCAAAGGCAGGTAAGAATTTTGAGGCTCTGTCCTCCATCCATTTGTCTTCAAACATGAACAAGTCTCTCCATCTTTAAAAACCTTCCGTGTGGCCAACCACTGTGGCTCATGCTTGTTTTCTTATCACTTTGGGAGGCCAAGGTAGGAGGATGGTTTGAGATCAGCCTAAGCAAGAATGAGATACCCGTCTGTATAAAAAGTAGAAAGATTTGCCAGGCATCGTGGTCTGTACCCGTAGTCCCAGCTACTTGGGAGGCTAAGGGAGGAGGACTGGTGGAACCCGGGAGTATGAGCTATAATGATGCCACTGACCTCTAGCCCAGGTGACGGAGGGGGACTCTGTCTCAAACAAACAAAAACTAAAAGGAAAAACCTCCATGTATTGCCTCCTTGTATGTCTCTACCTATTGTCTTCTTTCTTTCCTTCCATTCTTGTCTAAGATCCGGGTAACTTACTCTCTTCCTACTGCCTTCCCAGTTGAAGTTTACACACAATATCAGCACTGGATATGGTGAACATTTCTTCCTTAAAACTCTCTGTTCCCAGCTCAGTGCCTGTGGCTCAACGGGCTAAGGCGCCAGCCACGTACACCTGAGCTGGCGGGTTCGAATCCAGCCCAGGCCCAAACAACAATGATGGCAGCAACCAAAAAATGGCCGGGCGTTGTGGCGGGCACCTATAGTCCCAGCTATTTGGGAGGCAGGAGGCAAGAGATTTGCTTGAGCCCAGGAAGTGGAGGTTGCTGTGAGCTGTGATGCCACAGCACTTTATCCAGGGTGACAGCTTGAGGCTCTGTCTCAAAAAAAAAAAAAAAAAAAAAATTTAACTTTAGGGCGTTGCCTGTGGCGCAGTGAGTAGGGCCCCGGCCCCATATACCGAAGGTGGCGGGTTCAAACCTGGCCTCTGCCAAACTGCAAAACAGAAAAACAGCCGGGCATTGTGGTGGACGCCTATAGTCCCAGGTACTCCGGAGGCTGAGGCAAGAGAATCACCTAAGCCCAGGAGTTGGAGGTTGCTATGAGCTGTGTGATGCCACAGCACTCTACTGAGGGTGGTAAAGTGAGACTCTGTCTCTACAAAAAAAAAAAAAAATTAACTTTATAAACATGATGTACTTTTAGAGAAAGTTTGGGAGAAAAGAAAGGATATGTCACCTGAAGGGGTCTAGAACACACCACTGTGGCTTAAAAATTATTTTGAGCAGCAGGGATTTGAGTTCTGAAATCTCTTATTTGCCTAAAAGCAGTCTTCCCAGAAGAACTCTCAAGAGGATGTAACTGCCGTAAGTCCCCTTCCTGGAAACAACCAGAGAAAAATGACTCTTTTCACTCGAGATGAGAAGTCTGTACATCACACCTAACAAGACATTTTCACAAGAACTATCATATTGCCCATCTATTCTCCTAAAGACCCATTTATGTTTTTCCGTAAGAACCTTGTTCTCCTTTATTTCCATTTCTTCTATTAAGATGGCATGAGCCCGAAATTCTAACTACCCTTTTGAGTCATATTTGTCTGTGAACTCCCATACCTACCTACCTGATGAAAATATGCATAGTTAAATTTTGTTTTCTCTTAATTGGCAGGCCCTCAATTACAAACCTAAGAGGGTACAGGAAAAGTTTTTTCTTCCTGGCTTAACAGTAAACTCAACATCACATATTCAGCATATGTGAGTTTGCATATTCAGCCTTTTCAACTTCATTTGCTTTTTACGCAATTGTGATCCTGTTTAACATCACCTAAGCGTCCATCTGTGATGCTGCATAACCCTCATGTTATGATTGTTTTAATGATTGCAAAGTCTTTCATTGAGATGATATCAAGAAGTTCTGTATCTGTCTACTGTTGCATATTTAGATTGCTTCTGACTTTCTAAAATTGTGAATAATTTGGAAAACAATCTGTGAGCATAAAGCTCTTTCCCCTTTAAAATTAGTTCTGTAAGTCACTTGCACAGGAAGGAGACGTGCAGGTCAAAGAGAATAAATATATTACCATATGCACAGGCACATTGCTAAATTGCTTTCCAAAATAATTACTCCAAGTGGTGTGGCCTTTGAAAAGGTAATGTTAAGCTAAATATCCTAGGGAGATGACAATTAGTGGTAAATTAACAGAAAATGTATGACCTTTTATAAACTAAATGACTTAAATCTGAGATAAAATAATAAGCACAGGCCATGAAAAATGTAATCATTTAGTGTCTGGAAGATGTGCAAACATGATAAGAATTATTTAGTAAGAGGAATGAAACCCAGAGAAAGAACCCTTGGCCCTTTTAACAAAACAAACAAAAGTGAATTCATTTAGTGACAGATTTGTGGATTGCTGAACAAATGAGTTTGTCTTAAGTGAAAAGGGCAATTTAGGAGCATCATTGCTGGTGAAAGTTCTGTTATCAAACCTTTATTTGGTTTTTATTAGCTTTCATTTGGAGGAAAGGGTAACCGATCAGAGAAAAGCCAATTTGTGCTCACAGTTATCTGATTAGAAAAGGAACACGTGAATAGCTAAACCCTTCTCTCCCAGCAACTTTGCTGCATTTAGCCATTTACCCCTCCTTGGGAGAGTCCAGGTCCCAATTATTCTAACAGTCAGTTGATAATGAGATTTCAAAAATGCAGCAACAACAAAGAAATGGGAGAGTATAACAAACCACAGCCGTTCATCTTAAAAGTGAGGGTGGAGTGGGGGAGAACCACATTAGAACTCAATTTAAAAGTTTTTTCCTACCTTGTATTCCTGCCCTTGTACTCAAAGAGGGCAATGTTAATTTTCATCTCTGAGTACTGTTTTTCCTATTAGTTTCTCTACAGTGAGCTTTCCACAAATGTTTGGCTAGTTTTGAATCACAACTACTTAAAATCCAAATTTATGAGCTGTAATTATCTAGGTAAAAGCTGAGAAAATTACTGAAAGTTATTTGTCCGCTCACCCCCTCCCCCAGCAGCACACTCATTTTCTCTCTTGCAGTGTTTCAGGGTTCAGCAGCAGCTGTAGCAAACCCGCTAGGATTGTTCCTAAGCACTTTTGACAAGACCAAAAATATGAATTTGCAGACGGCGTGTTTTTGTCCTTTTCCTTTTTTGCCAGCTGGTAGTTAGCCAAAATACTGTTTTGTAAATAAAGCATCTGCAGGAATCTTCATCAGGTCAGCTGTAAATGTGTCAGTTTGAGGAAAACAAACAGGAAAGCGCTTACCAGTTAATCTGTGATGAGGAGAGAGGCTGTCTGTGATGCTTGGGTGTACCCTCCCAGAGCCAGAATGAAATGGAGGGTGGTGTTCAGAACCGCTAAGTTGTATACTCTTTTCCAGCTTTCTCATTCTGCTTTTATCTGGCTTTTGAAATGACACTGTAGAGAAGAATGATGCTAGGTTTTGAATGTGGTTCTTCCCTTCCCCCACCACTCTCTATAAAAACTCATCTTGTATTCCAGGAGAAAAGCAACGAACATATGGTGGAAATTAATTCTTTTGCTCAGCGAGTGTTTGTGAAACAGGTTTGTTTTTGAATAGCAATCATCACTATTAGCTTCCCTGCTGCAGTTTGAAATACAGTACTGAGATTGGAGGGGTACGAATTCTTTCTTTGCCTAGGTGGGCTTTTGTTTGTGAAAAGTTGAGTTAATTTAGCTGGGGGTGAAATGAAAGGAAGCCTTAGGATGTTAAAGAGGAGTTTTTCAAATGCACAGCTAACTGTAGGGCTCATTAGTAGAGAGATTTTTATTGACTGGGTTTCATTGTGTCCTGATAGTAGAAAAAAATGAAATTATGTATTAGTTAACTGTGAATTTGAATTTTTAATTTCTCTACACTGTAGATACACTGTGCATTGAGAGAATTAAAAGGTTGATTTTTATCCCTTTTGACTATCTGTGCTCCTGGCAGTTACAAGCACATCTGTGTACCTGAGTTTCAGAATTGAGAAATTCAAGGGATGTAAATTCAGAAATTCAAGAGACTGAAAGTAAGCATGCCTTGATGTGGTGAGCTTCTCTTTGCAGAACTCTCTTGACTTTTGTAAGGTCTAACATCGGTTTGATGATGTGATTTTGAAACTGAACATGTTAGGCCAGGAAAAGTCAGCTGCTAGAGAAGCACATAATTTTATTTTTGTCACCTGTCAAACACAAAGTCTAGAAAATCTAAAGCAGGAATTCTCATCATGGGGCTCCGGGGTGAGTGGGTACACATTTTCAAACTACAAATATTTCTCTGTGCTAAGAATGTATACTCTGTCACATTTGCCCCTAATTCTTTGATTCCATAGAGATAATTGCTATTTTTTTTTTTTTTTTTGAGATAGAGTCTCACTTATGTCACCCTTGGTAGAGTGCTGTGGTATCACAGCTCACGGCAACCTCAAATTCTTTGGCTTACGTGATTCTCTTGCCTCAGCCTCCCAAGTAGCTGGGACTACAGCCTCCCAAGTAGCTGGGACTACAGGCGCCCACCACAATGCCCGGCTACTTTTTTGTTGCAGTTGTTCAGCTGGCCCTGGCCAGGTTGGAACCCGCCACCCTCAGTGTATGTGGTTGGCACCATAACCACTATGCTATGGGGCACTGAGCCGAGATAATTGATATTAACAATCTTGACATATCTCTTTTCAGTCTTTTATGAGAATAGATGTGGTCATAGAAGGGGCTAGTTAGTAGTAGCCCCTATGTAGTTCTTTCTCTTTTGCATCAGGAGTGTTGATATTTTAGCCCATAGAAGGGGCTAGTTAGTAGTAGCCCCATGTAGTTCTTTCTCTTTTGCATCAGGAGTGTTGATATTTACTAATAGTTCTACTATGTTCTAGAATCACTCAAAAGCACAATTTCATACATAAAAGGTATTTTCAAGGAGAATTTCAGGAAGTTTTGGTTTTGAGTTTATTTTGGTGGTAGAGCAGGAAACATTGAGTGGGAAAGAACAAAGAAAGCAGTTAAGAGAGATGACATTGATCAAGCAAGGATTATCCTGTGTGCGGAGCACAGTACTCACCGAAACCCAGGGAAATGTATGCATTTTTATTTTTGTGTTTAGCCACCACCTAAAAACAAAGTCAAAACATATGCTCGTTTAGCTTTGAAATTAATCTAAGAAACAGTAAATGAAAGGAATAGTAAAATCTCTCTGCTAATGAGCCCTATTGTTTGATGTGTTTGAAGAGCTCCCCTTTGACGCCAAAGGCATGGCTCAGGTGTTCTAGAAATAACCTGCCTGCCACCCCTGAACATTAAGGGTATACCGGACATCAGCCAGGCTTTGGTGCTTTCTTAAGTTGGTGAGTCGGTTAATTGGAGATCTGTTAAGAGAGCCTCTACTGTAAGTGGTAGAATTGGAATTTGGTTTCAGACATTCTGACTCCAAAGGCCAGTCTCTTAAACTAAGAGGCTTAACCATTAGGCCATCCATCTCCTTATTGAAAGAGATGTTTCTAGAATTGAGTGAAAGAGAAGAAGGGGTAACAATAACTTCTACCAGATAAAAGAATTTCAGGACAGTTTCACCATTTTCTAAGTTATTTGCAAATTTTCTGAAGCCTGTTATGGTTAGTATTTTAAGGGTTTTCTCAACAGGGTCAGGTATGTATAGGAGGGCCACAGGGCCAGCTGGGCTCAGAGGTGAAGAAACCACAGTGCGTCTATCATATTATTCTCATTCCACAAAAATAGCTTTTCTCCACTTGTGCTTCTCATTTTACTGTTAAAAGTTTGTTCTTTTGGAGATATTACATTGTATAAGAGAAGATTTGTATTAATCTACTGAAGCTCTAATAGTGAGAATGGGTTGAGTGATCTTAAGTGAATCATCTCTCCCTCCTCCCACAACCCCAGCAGAAAAAGAAGTTTCAGAAGTAGACATCTGAGAGAATATAATTGGGTTATTAATTTTTGTTAATGATCATTTCTAATCTTTTTTTGTTTGTTAAAAAAAAGTCAGTTTAGAACATAAGCACTGGAAAAGATATACAAATGAACGTTTTCTTACAAAGAAGCTGGTTTGTGAAAAACAGAAAGACTCACTTCTTTTGAATTTTTTTCCACTTGTCATACAGGGTGATGACTCTCATTGTGGAAGTGTCCTTAGGCTTTTTTCTTTAGGGCAGGCCGGGTTAGAGATTAGACTTTGGGGCCTTTATTTGATAGAATGCGAGGCTGGAACCAAGCAAAGCTTTTCCCAGGGACTGAAATGGATTCATAGTTGCAGACTCAGTGGCCCTGGGGGTCACAGTGAGAAGCCATGGCAACCTGGGAGTTTTCATGCCACTTAAACTGAAGAATTCTTCGAGGTCCCCCAAGGACAAAGCCTTCTCCAGATTCCTGCTCCTAATTTTGTGGATTTTTGTTCCCCATGTAGGAACTGAGCCTTGAGGATACTTAATGGGAAACTCTGTTAGAGGATTTAGCTCCACACTCCACATCTTTTTTTTTTTTAAGCACTAACTATGAAGAGCAATACACATCTTTTCCATTAAGATACCAGAAGCTCTAATTACCTGTGAAATGTAGTGAACAGCTTCTATTTTATCTCTGATTTGAATAAACCTTCACTTTTAATTTTGCTAAATTCTAATTCGAAGGAGATCCAGATACAACGATTTAGGTGGGTTTTCTTAACTACAGTCTACTAGCTCAGGTGCACCAGGTGAGAGAAGGGGATGTGAAGCTTTTAGGGGCTTGTGGGGCAAAGCCAACACTCACCTCTCCGGAAGGAAGGTGCCAGCGCCTGGGGCTGGGGAGACTGGTAGCCAAAGGCTGCAGGGGCTCTGTGCTTTGTCTGAATCCTCTTGGTTTAATGATTTTTCTGGGAGAGCTGGTCGCAGCTGCTCTGAGTCTAGGAAGAAGTATTTCCTCTCTTTGTAATAAAGGGAGGTAAATAATCTTTTAAGTTATTGCCCTGGAAAAGGAAATGCGGTTTGCTGGTCATTTAAGTGAATCTGTTGTACATCATCTGAGTGACACCATCTTTGGCCCTGACTCAAAAGAAAGAACTGCTCTCGGAGTTTAGGCCTCTTACAACTGCCTACCCTAATTATGCTCCTTTTCTCCTTAAACTGCAGATAATTATGGATGTGATGTAAGTGTACCTAGGTTTTTCCAAAATGCCACATTTTCAGAAAGGAAAAAGATCAGAGAATGAAGCATATTTTCTTAACCTCTCTTAAGCTCATTCAGCTGCTACTTTTGCATTTTTCATTGGAAATTGGTAGCCTGGGGGGCATCATGCAGCTGTGGATGTGTTTTGCTTGTACTGCAATGTTTTCTAGAATTTGAATTAATTTTTAACATTTAGAAATCAGGAAATCTTAAATAGCCATCTAGATCATTGGCTTCTCGTGAAAAAATGAGCAGATCTGGGTACACTCGGCTCACATCCCTGCAAGGGTTTAGCTGGGGATGGCGGGAGTAGCGTTTGCTCCCGCACCTGCTGCCCCCACCCCCTGGGCAGGGCAGTGCTTCCTGCTCCACACCTTCCTTCCCTGCCCTGCCATTCAATCCGTCTGCATCCTCCAGTAGTTTGTACTATTAACCCTTTTGCCCCTTTCTAATTCTTTTTCTGTTTAATTTCTTCAGTTTCACAAAATTGAAAATACAGAAAAATAAGTTACTGGGTAATCGTTTTTATTACATAAGGAATTTTAGGTTTGTTCATTAAAAAAAATGAGCCCCCAACATTTCCCTAGTAAAACCTGAATGCACTGTGAAGTATAATGAAATTAACAAAAACAACTTCAAGGAGCTTAATTAATTATGGAACAATGGTGTGGGGAAAGGAGGTGTATTGAATGCAGCCTACCCAGGGGTAAGAAATAAGGGGTATACTGTCTGTAGGAAATTTAAAAACAATTATAAAACCAACTAAAGCCCTCTGCTCTTTTCTATCACCATGTGCAAATTGTAAACAAGATCGGTGATGAAATACTTCTCCCCTCAAAAACTCTCTTGTTCACTTCAGTTCTAAACAATTGCTGTGATTACCATGAGTTTTAATTATTATTTATAATTTATTTTAAATAACTATATTTTACATAAAAGTTGATTATTATTTTAATTTTTATTGCTTATCTTTAATAGACAATGTATTTTTCATTTAAGATAATTGAAAACACTCTCACTTACAAATTAAGTTTCTTTGCTGCCATATGTGGGGCCCAGCTGTGCTTTCTTTTGAAATTAAGTTGATAATAGTTCTAAATCATTGGCACAGTTTGTGTTTTAACACTGTGATGCCACATGTACCTGAATTTAAACAGGAGATTTGAGATGCATAGTGATAGCACAATCATGCCAAAGATGAAGAAACAGAACTTACGTCAATTCAGCGTCTTTAATTTATGCCACCACCTGGAGTTTTCAAAAAAATTTAAATATTATATCAACCTGGAGGGAGTTGAAGAACATTATCCTTAGTAAAGTATCACAAGAATGGAAAAGCAAGTATCCAATGTTCTTAATACTAATATGAACCCAGTAGATGAGCAACTACACACCCACGTAAGAGAAAAACACAATTAAATTCAAGTGGGGAGGGGAGAGGAGGGGGTGGAGGGAGGCAGATTAGTGTGTTCTCACCTAACATGCACAATGTAAGGGTATATGGCACACCTTCTGAGGGAAGGGCTCAGCTACAATCTGCACATCACCTATCAAACGCAAATAATGTAACCTAATCGTTTGTATCCTTGTATTTGAAAAAGAAAAAAAAGAAATAGACTTTGTAAAAGAAAAAAACAAATAGCAAGAGAAAGGGAAAGCTTCACAGTCTATTTTTTATTTGGCAAATTTTAGTTTTTTACTAAATTTGGATACTTTTAACATTAAAAATCATTTTTTTTTTTGAGACAGAGCCTCAAGCTGTCCCCCTGGATAGAGTGCTGTGGCATCACAGCTCACAGCAACCTCTAATTCCTGGCCTCAAGCGAGTCTCCTTCCTCCGCCTCCCAAGTAGCTGGGACTACAGGCGCCCGCCACAACACCCAGCCATTTTTTGGTTGCAGCCATCGTTATTTGGCGGGCCAGGGCTGGATTTGAACCCTCCAGCTCAGGTGTATGTGGCTGGCGCCTTAGCCCATTGAGCCACAGGCACCACAGGTGCCAGGCCAACATTAAAAATCATTAAAAAAAGAACTGCTTTTGGGTAGTGCCTGTGGCTCAGCGGGTAGGGCGCTGGCCCCATATACCAAGAGTGGCGGGTTCAAACCCAGGCCTGGCTGGCTAAAACAGCAGTGACAACTGCAACAAAAATACTGGGCATTGTGGGGGGTACCTGTAGTCCCAGCTACTTGGGAGACTGAGGCAAGAGAATCGCTTAACCCCAAGAGTTTGAGGTTGCTGTGAGCTGTGACACCACTAACAAGGGTGACATAGTGAGACTGTCTCAGAAAAAAAAAAAAAAAAAACTAGGCAATCATGAAGTACAAGCGTTACAGCAATGATGTGATTGAGTAGTTGCCTAAATTGTACCTTCTGTTGACATTTCAGTTTTTTTTTAATTCAGTTATTAATTTTTGGACAGCTATTTGCATAAAATATTATATCACACTGTAAAGGGACTGAAGGTCAAATTGTTAGATATAAAAACTGCTGAAGAAATAATTGTTCATTTTTTCTGTTTTTGTACTGTGATTACATATTATTTATTTATTTTAAACGTTTTCTGATATAATTATATATCTGAAGTTCAATAAAAATAAATTCTTACCATCTGTACTTTTGTTTCATTTCATGATATTACTGAAAATAATTTGATCACATTGCGAGGAGGTACTAAAAATTGATCTGCTCCCGCGTATAGGCACATCATTGTTACGGTACGCAGGGACTATAGGTAACATAGGGAAGGAAAATTTTTTCCTCTACCCTCTTAAGTTCTGAACCTGAGGCTTGTGAATTAAACTGACAGAAGACAGATTTTAGGAGAAAAGGTTTATTTCACATGCACACAGAAGCATCCCAGAAAAAAAATTGAAAATACAAAAGGGAAGTGGTTAGTTGTAGCTTAAACATTGTGGAGAAATAACTAGACGAAGGAAGTTGTGCCCAGCTTATCTTAAACATTATTATTATTTTTTGAGACAGAGTCTCATTTTGTTACCCTCGGTAGAGTGCCGTGGCATCACAACTCAAAGCAACCTCTAACTCTTGGGCTTAAGCGATTATCTTGCCTCAGTGTCCCGAGGAGCTGGGACTACAGGTGCCTGTCACAATGCCTGGCTTTTTGTTATTGTTGTTGTTGTTGCAGTCATCATTGCTGTTTTCACTGGCTGGGTTCAGATTCGAACCCGCCACCTTCGGTATATGGAGCCGGCGCCCTACACACTGAGCCACAGGCGCTGCCTTATCTTAAACATTATTAACTGTACGGTTTAGTAATTCAGTTTTCTCATTGTCTGAAAAATCTTCAGAACTTTTTTACTATGCAAATATGAAACTTTATACACATTAAACAACTACTTCCTTGAAATTTTTGGGGGGGTGCGAGAGGACAGAGTCTCGCTTTGTTGCCCAGTAAAGTGTCATGGTGTAGCTGACAGCAACCTCCAACTCTTGGGCTCAAGCAATTCTCTTGCCTCAGCCTCCTCCATATCTGAGACTGCAGGCACCCGCCACTCAGACTGGTACTTCCCTGAACTTTTAAAAGAAGGTTTCAACTGATGGGTTAGGTAAAGGAAGGGCCCAAGGCTAGCCGGCCAGCTTGAAGAAAGGCGGTGTGAGGGCAGCCTCATGGTTGTAATGTAGATAGAAAGGTCAGAGCAAGGAGTTCCTGACAGGACAGCCTGACTTGCCTGGAGGTCCTAGAGGCTAGAAAGGAGTGCAGGCCGTTAAGTGTATCCCAGGCTTTGACGGTAAGTGTGGAATGAAATATTAGCAGATTGTTTAGGCTGTATTCCTTTGTAGCCAGTGTCATGCTATAGCACCTTTCCTCACCCATTCAACATAACTTTTTTTTTTTTTTTTTTTTGAGACAGAGTCTCAAGCTGTCGCCCTGGGTAGAGTGCTGTGGCATCATCACAGTTCATAGCAACCTCCAACTCTTGGACTCAGGCATTCCTCTTGCATCAGTTTTTTCTATTTATTTATTTATTTATTTATTTTTGAGACAGAGCCTCAAGCTGTCACCTTGGATAGAGTGCTGTGGCATCACAGCTCACAGCAACCTCCAATTCCTGGGCTCAAGCGAGTCTCCTGCCTCCACCTCCCAAGTAGCTGGGACCACAGGCGCCCGCCACAACGCCTGGCCATTTTTTGGTTGCAGCCGTCATTGTTGTTTGGCGGGCCCAGGC
>CAUYON010182684.1:0-31028 GCA_963573935.1 Arctocebus calabarensis | reverse complement strand
ATTTGGCATAAATTCCTGTTCCACCCCCTTTCCCTCAAGGAATGTGTTTGCAGGCTAAGTCAGAGGCTATGCTTCTAAATTGGTCAGAATGGCCACCTTGCAAGCTGTAACCTGTAAGAAATAAAGTCTCCTTTCTAGATTAAAAAAAAAATTTTTTTTTAAACAAAAATCACTAAACTTTGACTTTCCACCATAGGAGATGAGAATTTAGCTTTATTTCCACCACCACCAACATTCACTCAACAAGTACCCTCTCAATAAAGTTATCAATCTACTTTTATTAGATCAATAATCAGTGACTACATTATTATAATATTCTCTGATTACTTTTCTGCATAATTTTGTTTTCCTTGGAGCTAATAGTTATTGTTTTCTTAGTTTTATATGTACTTGCCATTGAGTAAACCTGAATCTCTCAGCCAACTTAGTCAATAATTGTTTACAATTTTCTAAATCAGTGATTTTCAACTCTTGTGCCACCACACGCTGGTGTACTATAAGAGGATCTTACGTGTGCTGAGAAAATTTTTAAATATCATTAATTAAATTACTTTCAAATGAAGTTCAAAGCACAGTAAGTGTTGGGGGACTACACACAAACCCTTTCCCCTCTCCATCTACCCCTTCTCCTCCTAAGACAAAGACACAAAGGATCTGGCTAGCTCACCCGTTGAGAAGTTCCTACCAAAAGACCCCAACTTTCCAGGAAAGCTGTGTATTTTGCCCTTCCCCCTACAGTCCCATATAAAAGGGGTCTCTAACTGCCCCTGGGTGCAGAGGTCACCTTTGCATTGACCAGGCAGGCCACCTCCCCTTCCAATAAACCTGGCCTGAACATTTCCACTGTAGTCTCTTCTCTTGTTTCCATCTTTCAGTAAGCAAATTCTTTTTTTAATCAACATAATTCAAGTGTGTTACAGAAGTTTAAGTTCAAGGCTGCTGTGAGATAAAAAAGGTTGAAAAACACTTTCTTGTCTAAATCAAGACAATCAAATGCATCAGCTCCGCTGTCATTTTCATCCTTACCTCTCTCTTCTGGAAATGGTGATTGGTCCAATCTGATCTGGTTCCCCTTGTGCCTGGTACTTAAATGCCTCACCTTCACCCTGAGGGTCCCTTCATGTTAGATCTGTTTTCTAAAATTCATCTTCTTTCTTCATTAATTCTCCCAATAGATTCTTTTCAAGAAAGATTTCCTGATGAGTTAAACATTTTGAGAGCCGGAAGATGTTTTTGCACTACCCTATCTCTTGACTGATACTTGACGGAAGATAGAATACTAATCCAGAAATAACTTCACCTCAGAATTTTGATGGCATTGATCCATGACTGTGCAGATCCAGAATTGCTATTGATAAACACCAAGCAATTCAATTTCCAATCTTTCACATGTAGTTTGCTTTTCCTCTTTGGAAGCCCATGGGGTCTTCTCTTGGTTACAGTGAATAGGAAACTCAAAATGCTTACCTTTCTGTGCTGTCATTTCAGCCATTGTTTTGGGTATTTCATTTCTGTAAAATTTTCTTGAGTCAGTGATGATTTTTATCCTTTCTACTTTTCTAGTCTTACCTTTTCTCTTTTCCTGCTTTTCTTTTTATTCTATTTTCTGAGGTATTTTCTCAACCTTATCATTCAATCCCTCTAGTGAGTTTTCCATTTCAGCTATATATTTTTTTAATTTCCAAAAGCTCTGTTTTATTCCCTTGACTTTAAAAAACATACAGTGCTCTGTTCTTATTTCATAAATGCTTCCTCTGAGAGTAACAATTTTATTTTTAACTATTCTTCATTGTTTCTGTTTCTCCAAGTTGTTTTTTATGATTTACTTTGGTTTTCATCTTTATTTTTAGAGGCATACCTCAAATGCCTAGTGATCCTTGGTCAGCTGCTCACATTTAAGAGAAAAACATTAAAATTCTGATTAGATGCTCTTAGCACATGGTTAGTGCTTATTCATTCAATAAGCTTCAGAGTAAGATGACCTGGTTGGGCCATTTCCTTAGGAAACTTCTGATATTAGTATCTTCAGGTCTTTCCTCTTGAACTCAGATAATTTCCCAGAGAAAGACCATCCAACCTTGTACCTGGAACTTATAGGCCTGACTGTCAATTTCCTGGAAGCTTAGTGAAAGAAGACACCTGGGAGTCAGTGCCCATTTCTATAGTATCACTATGGTCTGCTGTGTCCAATGTTCTGCAAGCCAGAGGTCACCCCTCTTTTACCCTCTGTAGAAAATAATACTCTTCCCCTGCTGGGATAGGTAAGGAGAAGTCACTGGCCTACATAGAACAGGAGAAGATATCTACAGATCTAACTGCCTCTTAATTTGACTTGTAATCAATATTCCTGTTTCTAGCCTCACCTTCAAACCCATTTCTGTAGATACTTGTGTCATGAATCCCTGAGTCTTTGGGTGTCTCTGTAAAATTGCTTCTCCCAGCCACCCCCTCCCCAAATATTGGCATAAGATTCTGTTCTTTCTTAGGTCAACCAGATTTGTCAACACTCATCCTTCTTCTTACTGTTGTAGGAAGACAAGGCCCAACAGAGAGAAGAGCACCCAAACACCATGTTTATACAAGAAAAAGGGTTTTGGCTTGGCGCCTGTGGCTCAACGGGCTAAGGTGCCAGCCATGTACACCTGAGCTGGTGGGTTCAAATCCAGCCTGGGCCCGCCAAAAAACAATGACGGCTGCAACCAAAAACAAACAAAAAAAAGAAAAAAGAAGAAGAAGGGCTTTATTTACTGCTTGGTCTTTCCCTTTTTATCTCCAGTCAGAAAGTTCCAACCCATAGGTACCTTTTTCATTGGCCAGTTTGAATCAACTAGGAAATGCTGTTCTAGCCCCCACAGAACTATAGGACTTCACTTTAGTGGGAGTTTCCAAGTTCCAGCTGTTGCAGGAAGACGAAGCCCAACGGAGAGAATGAGCACCCAAACACCATGTTTATAAGAGGAAGGGCTTTATTCACCAGCCAGGAACTTACAGCATAGAAGAATTCCAAATGACCGCACTCCCCAACTGGCTTGGTCTTTCCCTTTTTATTGACAGTCAAAAAGTTCCACCCCCAGGTACCCTTCTTATTGGCCAGTTTGAATCAAGCGGGAGATGCTAGTCCAGCCCCCACAGAACTACAGGATTTCACAGAACTTGGAAATTTCCAAGTTCCAGGAAGTCAGGTTTACAAATTCCTATGGGCTGAGTCACCATGGAGAGGACCCTGCAAGTGTATCCTTATGGTCTCCTTGAGAAGACCTGTCCTCCCAGACCTCATCCTTCTCGGGTATCCTCTCTCACAGGAAGTTAAGTCTACAAATTCCCAAGAACCAAGTCACCATGGAGAGGACCCTCCAGGTGTATCCTTGTGGTCTCCTTGAGAAGACCTGTTTTCCTAGACCTCACCCTTCTCGGGTATCCTCTCTCATTACCAGTTTCCAAAATATGTTGCTGTTGAAGGAGCTGAGGAAATTTTGCCCCAAAATATGACTCCTTAGTATAAAGAATATTTCTAATTAGAGGCCATTTAGGATCAAGAAGCATTAAAGGAGGCCTTTCCTCTATCTACATAAAACCTGAGTAATCTGATTGAGAATCAAAAGGGGCTGCTGGTCTTCCTTATCACATGCTAATAGACCTGGCCGAAAAGTCTTTAGAAGCACTACCTGTCTCTCAGGTTAACCTACCAAATCAATCTGTTTCCACTCATCTACAGACACCCCCTAGCAACAACTTGCTATACCTAAACTTTCCACATTCTTCCTCCTCCCTTCTAAAAGCATCTATAAAGGTCTCTGACCATTACTGAGACTTTGGGAAATCATTTTGTGGTTCCCTTTCATGCACATGGTGTTTGGAAATAAACCTTTCTCTTATTTATCTATATTAATCTACTTGAATTGTGAATTGATCTTTCAGCAAACCAACCAAAGGAAAAAGGCAGGTTTGGGGGCCGGGCACAGTGGCTCACACCTGTAATCCCAGGACTTGGAAGGCCAAGGTGAGTGGATTGTCTGAACTCACAGGTTTGAGACCAGCCTGAGCAAGAACAAGACCCCATCTCTAAAAATAGCTGGGCTTTGTGGTGGGCCCCTGTAGTAGCTGCTCAGGAGGCTGAGGCAAGAGAATCCCTTGAGTGCAAGAGTGTGAGGTTGCTGTAAGCTGTAATGCCACAGCACTCTATGGAAGGAGACTCTGTCTCAAAAAAAGAAAGAAAGAAAGACAGAAAGGAAGAAAGAAGGAAGGAAGGAAGGAAGGAAGGAAGGAAGGAAGGAAGGAAGGAAGGAAGGAAGGAAGGAAAGAAAGAGGCAGGTTTCACAGTGATCCTTATACTATTAACTTTTCATTCCTGTTGAGGTTATGTTTGTGATAAACCAATAGACACCAAAAAGACCCCAGTCTGTCTCAGCCTGAGTCCCCGTGCATCTCCACCCTCCCCCCCCAGGGCAAATTCCAGAAGCAGGTCTTCTGTATTTGCTTGCCTGCTTGTCACATGGCACAAAAAGAGTATAAAAAGGAGCCTGCTCCTCACTTCAGGGCCACCTGCCTTTGAGAGCAGTGATCCCCTGCGCAGGAGTAATAAATCACCAATTTATAGTTTCATGTCTTAAGTTTAAATCTTTTATCCAGTGAGAGCCAATTTTTGTTAATGGTGAAAGGTGTAGGTCCAGTTTCAGTCTTCTACAAGTTGCCAGCCAATTCTCCCAGCACCATTTGTTAAATAGGGAATCTTTCCCCAATTTATATTTTTGACGGGCTTATCAAAGATCAAATAATGATAAGTATCTGGGTTCATCTCTTGGTTTTCAATTCTATTCCATACATCTACCTCTCTATTTTTGTGCCAATGCCATGCTGTTATGATCACTATAGATTTATAGTATAGTTTGAAGTCCAATAGCGTGATTCCTCCTGCTTTGTTTTTATTTCTGAGTAATGTCTTGGCTATTTTAGGTTTGTTCTGGTTCCATAAAAAACAAAGTACTATTTTCCAGATCTTTAAAGTATAACTGTGGTGCTTTGATAGGGGTTGCATTAAACTTGTAAATTGCTTTGGGTAATATGGACATTTTAACAATGTTGATTCTTCCTAGCCATAAGCATGGTATGTTTTTCCATTTGTTAACATCTTCAGCTATTTCTTTTCTCAGAGTTTCATAATTCTCTTTATAGACTCTTTAATATTCCTTGAGGTTTTGTATTTTGCTACCCAAGTCTTCTCCATGCTGTTCTAACAACTCTTCCCAGAATGCACACTTTCAGATATTAGTATTCTGAAGGATGTGGAAGGTGTGGTTTAGTATAAGATCAATGAATCAGTGCTAGGTGTCACCAGTGAATCTTTGCAATGTCCCTAACTACCACTGGGCACCACACCAGCCTGAGGGTGGCAAAAAGAGAGAAGACAAGTGTGGGAAGAAAAGGTAAAGAAACATAACAGAAGGGAAAGCAAAAACAAAGGGAGAGAGAAAGAGGAAATGAATAGATCAGTGTGCCCTGTGTAAGAGTGGCTAATCTGATCACAAGAGAGGGTCTCCATGGCTGCCTCTGGCTCCATACCTGGTATCCCCACTGTAGCCTAGGGAGACCACATCTGTTTCAAAGGGCAGGAGTTCCTCACTTTTCATCATAGCCATGATCTGGCTTCCTCAGTTCTTCTCTCATTGGCTTTAACCCGTCCTATTTGCCTTTTCACTTCAAATCTCCATAATTTCAGCAGCTTCTGGGCATGACTCAGCCCTCGGATATGACTGGGACAGCCGCCCACTCATCATTATACCCTCTGCTTGGCTGTGTGAATTGCCTTCTTGGTTTTTGAATGTGACTCCTGGTCTACACCCCATGTATCCTCAACCTTATATGCCCTTGTAATATGTGTATGTTCTTCTTTCACCTCCAGAACGTGAAGTTGTTGAAGGCAGGAGCTCCCAGTAAAAGTGCCCCACCAGGACTCGGCTCCCTACCCCACGGCTATAACAGGAGCTATTCATATCGCCAGTAGCTGACTTTTATTTATTGAGCTCCCAATGTGTGACAGGGCCTGTTTCAAACACCTCACATGTAAGAACTCATTTAATTTTAAAATGCAGATTTAGATGAGGAAACTAAGGACAGAGGGGTTATTTGGCCAAATTCAACTTGTGGAAAGCTAGGACTCCAACCCCTTTGGACAACATAGCCTGTGTGCTTAATCACCACACTGCCATCCACTGTGACATCTTCCCAGTTAATGAAATCGAGAAATTCCCAGGGAATCTGAGAGTCAAGGCCTCTGGATTCCGACCCCCACTTGCTCATTTCCTCACTCAGTTCTGCTCTGTATGAGGAGGCATATTAGACAAATAATGTATGGCGTGCTTTGGATTTTCTGCCTCTGAAATAAGAAAAACAAAGCCCTTGTCCATCAATGCCCATGGAGTCTCTTCTGTTGATTATGCATCTCTTCACCAAGAGCCAGTCGGAGTTGCAACTCTTCTAAACAAAAGCTGGGGAAACCCTAAGCAAAATTAAAGAACATACTTTCAGAGCAAAGCAATAGCTTACTTCCTATGTGAAGGCTTGGGATATCTTCCTGAATTTTTTTCTGTGAAGTCTTTGAGCCTTACAGGAATGCAACACATCAGAAATAGCTCTCTAAGCTATTTTCTTAGAGAGTCCAGAAGTTTGCAATACAAAAGCATTTGGAATTTCTTTTAAACAACAGGTACTTAGTCACCAACATAATGACTTATTAATAAAGCTTTCCACTGCTTGCAAGTGAATGTTATTAACAAATCATACTTAATCAGTCAATATAATCTGATTAACTAAAATAAAAGAGGCATCTGGATCTCCAGCAATTTGCTGAACCTGCTACACTAAAGGATGTTTATGCAACAATCCAAAGTAAAAATATTTTTTGAACTTGTGTATGAGAGGTACGAGCCATGCCCAATACCTTTCCCAGGACATTGTTGGCTTCTTGACTCATCCATAGTGATCAGCAACCTCAAAGGGGCCCTGTCTGATCTATCCAACTCCTGCTGGCAGGACAGCTCCAGTTCCACTGCCTTTCCTGTTCTGAAGTCACAGAACTGTGCAGCCTCCTCTGGGCTCCCTGCAGCTGTGATGGGGAGGAGGGGGCAGTGGAGCTACAAATAGTCTCTGTTTAAGCCACAGTGGCAGAGAAGTAGGGGCAGCCTCCCAGGATCACCATTTGGTGCCACCGTCGGAAGCCATCATCTGCTATCTACCACTACGGGCGCCACCCTCACCTGGGGCCAATGCCCAAGGCCTTCTCAGTCAGAGTAGCTCAGAACCTGGGGTCTGTGGATCAGCATTGCCCATTCCTCTCCAGCAATGTGCTGGGGCACTAAACAAACAGCCACTTCCCCAGTCTTGGCCCCAACTTGGGGCAATCACTAGAAGGAAAAATGGAAAGAATCTAGTAAAAAGGCCTTAATAACGTCACTCTAAACTCCCCCAATTCAACGCCCTGATCTACACACGTTTTCTCCTCCATGTTGCCAGCAGCCCTGACTGCCCCTTTTGTAATTCCACATCTCTGGCCTCTGCTCTTCCCAGACCCAGAATGTCCGCTCCCCCAGGCTCAGGGTTGGCTGGGGACATGGAGAAAGGGCTGTCTGTGCCACTCTCACCCAGCTCTCTCTCCCTAGTCCTTCAAAATTCAGGTCAAATCTCACCTTTTGGGCTCATTCTTTGACAAATAAGTCTCTAGGAATTTTTGTTCTTAAACTCTGATAATATTTCTAGCATTGAGTTAGTTGTTTAACACTCCATGAGCCCAGGTAGTTCACCACCCATCCTCAGGGTTGAGGAAACAGACAAAGAAAGCACGGGTAGCACCCTAGGGAGCCTCTAATTCATCTAGTGGAGAAATTTGCTGATTCGGGTGTAGTTATTAAAGCAGGATAGGTGCCAATAGTTAGGGGAGAAAATTGTGAAGGTACTTCCCAAGGGTGGGAGAAAAATCACCGGTAATGGTCCAAATTCAGCATGAGACGCATCATTAGGGATGGGAAAAGGTTCCCAGGGCTGCGGAACTTCATGGAGGATTCAGCCAAGTTCCGCTTCTACCCAGGTACCCCTCTGGCATAAAGTTTGCAATATTTTTATTTGGATTAATATTAATCTCATAATAAACAACCCTTCCCCTTTCCCCCTCTTGTCCCTGATTTAAAAGCTCTTGGTCCTACACACATCACAGGTCACCAGCCACCAGCATACACTGCTCTGGTCCCGCATAAGATCTGAACGTCCGAAGGAGAGTAACAGTCCTGTCCCTGAGCGTCGCCACCCTGTGCGCATGAGAAGGTACAACAGGAAATCTCCGAAAGTCGAGCAGGAACCGCAGCCACCTGCCACCCGGATTCCCACTCCACCTCCCAATCCAGACAATTGCTAGCAACCATGAAGATGAATTCCTAACCTGGAAAAGCTGCTTCTCAAAAGCAAGTCCACAGGCAAAAGTATTAGGAAGAGAGCCCCCAGGGAATTCAAATGCTCTACATCTCAGGATGTGATTTTTCTCAGTAGGGCAGATAGAGTGTCATTTACGAGCCAGTCACCTCTTCCCCTCTTCCGAAAGCTATGGCCTTGAGGAAAGTTATAGAGAGAACTCAGAGGCTGCCTCTCTTTTCCAGGCAGGAGTAAAGGTTTTTGGAACAATACCTTAGATTTTCACATGTCCCCAGGGAAGGCCCTTGTGGGTAGCCCTGCTATTAGGCCCTACTGACAGAGCCATCCACGCCCACAGGGATGAAGAACGTCTCCTGGTCCCTGGTGCTGGTTGGGGAGGAGAGAGAGGAAGGGGTGGTTAAGCTGAGACTGTTTGCCTCCTGATCCACGTGGGGTATTGTCACTGGGGATGACGGGATACCTGTTATTGAGTCTGGGCAGCCAAGCATGGGAAGGAAGAAGGGGCCTCAAGCTCCGCTGGAGCACTTGCCCTGATCTTGACACTGGATAGGTGAGGATGCTCACCTGGGTCATTGTGCTCCCTGCTGTACTCTCCCGGTCTGCTTAGGTAGCCTAGTCAATCTGGCCTGTCTCACATCTGTGATGGGGTCAGGTTTCTTTGCTGAGTCATTTCCTCCACTCACATACATGGAAAAAATTGATCAGCTACCTATTTGTTTGGTCAGCTCTGTAGCTTATCACACAAGGTGATGACTTTGTCAAGCTGCAAATTTATTGGATAAACTGCTGATGGGCAAGGAAAAGAGTCTATGCCAACCTCTTCACAAGTGCCAAAAATGACAGACGTATCTTATCTCTTCACTGTGCTTTTTAAACTACGTACATACTGTGAGATACAGATATCAATTTTTTAGTTCAGAAATTGAGACTTAATTTTCAAATCAACTAAAAGAAAGAGCATGGAGAGAAGTTCTGTCATTTTGAAATGTCATATTTATTTTTCCAGCCTTGACTAAACATAATTATAGACGGTCCTTGAGTTAGAAACAACTGACGCATGGATACTTCTCACAAACGGAGACTATTACAGGTCATAGGTAAATGTAACTGTTTCAATTTAACTGAAGAACAAGCCTGCAGAACCCATCTTGTTTGTAACCCAAAGACTGCCTGTAATCAAAATAAAACTGATTACCTTCTCTGATCTAATAGAGAAGAGTAGTAAGAGTCACGCCCATGAATGGAATGCCAACACTTACTTTACTAAATGATGCAGTGGTTGAGCACCTGAGGATTACACTGTGCAGTGTCTAAAATTGTGGGAGCTTACGACCTAAACAAATATCTCCAATGCAAGGCAATTTTGTGATCAAGCATTGCATACATGGTAATAGGTCATTGCTATATGGCACTACAACAGTAAAAAGAAATAATTTCAGACATGGTCATCCAGAGAGCATTATGGCAAGAAGGAGATTTTGAAACGGAAAGACCCCAAATATTTTTATGAGCAAAGGCAAGAATGGGAGAGAAGCATTCTCTACGGAAGGGATGGCTTGAGCATACCTTTTCTGAAGCAGAAAAGCATATTGGAAAAATGCATATGTGATTTGAATTAGTTGGAATAAAGAAATCTGGGTGATAAAGTTGAACAAATAATTTGGGGTGATGTTATTTTGAATAAACCATGAAAGTCAATATATCAGTCAGGTTTCAGCCAGAGCCTGTAAAACCCAAGCTGGCAAGCTGGCGGTCCAGTAGGAAGGAACTCACAGGAGGGTTCAGTTACAAAGATGATTGAGAGAGCTGAAAAGCTAATGAGGGAATGGCCAAGTCACTTTGGGATTCTCAGCAGTAGGAAGCTGCTACCACGCATAGGACTAGGGCCAAAGAGCTAGGGCTCTTCTGGGATAGCTGGTTACCCTGGGGATGTTGCCCAGTAAGAGCTGGGCCCATGGAGGGAGGTGTGTCTGGCACGAGCTGGAACCACCTGGGAGACAATGCCTGAGTTGGGGCAGAGGGTTAAACCTGGCTTCCTGCCTGCCAGTCTCTGACCAGTGCACTAGCCAAACCCAACCATGAGCTGCTTGACAAGGGAGCCTTGGAAGTGTGGTTTGCAGGGGGAAAAGTAGGACAAATCTGAGAGCCATTAGGCAAGTAATAGGACAGTTAAGTTCTAGGACTGGGATATTCAATAAACAATAAGGGGCCATAGTTGGGGTTTGGGGAGGGGAACTTAACTATCTTAGTAATTTGGAGGGTGACAGAAAGATGCATCAGTTGGCTATGTCATTTATATGAGCCAGGTAGGCTAAATAACGGCCCCCCCAAAGATATCTACATCCTGATCCTCGAACTTATGACTGTTGTCTTATGTGGCCAAAGATGGCCTTGCAGATGTCATTAAAGATCTTGAGATAGGGAGATTGCTAGATTATTCAGGTGAGCCTAATGAGTCAGAGAGGTGATGTGATAACAGAAGCAGAGATTGGTGTGATGCACTTCTAAGATGGAGGGGGGGGACCACAACCAAGGAATGCAGGCAGCTTCTAGAAGCAAGAAAGGGTAGGGAAATAGGTTCATCTCTAGAACTTAAAAAGGAATCCAATAACTTTAGCCTATTGAAACTGATTTAATTCCTCTGCCCTCCAGAACTATAAGGGATAAAACAATGTTGCTACAATCCACTAAAGGTGTGGGAATTTGTTACAGCAGCAACAGGAAACTAATACAGTGTGTTAGAGATTAAATGGGCCAAGTGAAGAATTTATAGGGACTTTATATTCCTAGATATCATTTTCAGGGCCCAAAGACAAGAACTGTTTTTTTTCTCTAATTTAAATCCTCTAAAAATGTAGGTTACCCAAGAATTTCCCAGATACACTGTGATGCAAGGCCACGCAGATAGTGTGCCTGTGGCACAGGAAGGTCCATGGGGTAGAATGGTTCTGGGATGGCTTCTGGTACACAAGCCATGGTGTGAGCCCCTCACCTTGAGTGTGGGCTGGACCTGGTGACTTGCTTCAATGCTGCAGTCCCACCTCCAGTACCAGTCCATGGCCTACTAGGAACTGGGTTGCACAGCAGGAGGTGAGTGGTAAACCAGCCAGGGAAGTGTAATCTGTGTTTATAGTCACCTCCCACTGCCACCTAAACTCTGCCTCCTGTCACCTCAATGGCAGCTTTGGATTTTGATAGGCATGAGACCCTACTGTAAACTGCATGGGAGGGATTAGGTTGTATGCTCCTTATGAGAATATAAGGCCTCCCTCCCTCCATCTAGGAAAAATTATCTTTCATGTAACTGGTCACTGGGGCCAAAATGGTTGAGGATCACTTTTGTAATGGACAGACTGGAATAGATGGGTAGTCACTACCAAGATTAGGTTATAAAAAACTGTGACTTCTTGCTTACACATTCTCCCTCTCCTCCTCCTCCTCCCTCCCCCTAGTTCTCCTCCCTCATCCTCCCTGTCTCCTCCCTTTCTCTCTCTTTCTCTCTCCCTCTCCCTCTCTCTCTCTCTGTCAGGAGTCAGCTACTAGATTTATCCATGAGACCTCCCAGCCTGTGAAGACTCTTTCTTCCCCTGGGGCCTTATGCCCTGAATATTAGACCAGAACAAGTCAGCATTTTCAGCATTTATTTTTCTTGGACTGCTATTTGTGTGGCCTCTTCCTGAGGTAGCCCAAAGCCTCTTAAGGAGTGAGTGGGTGCCAGCTCTGTGGCCTCCTCGTCTGAGCTATGGCTCCCGGTGAGAATACTTTCATTTGTGTGAAGGCCTTCACAGACGCCGATAGTAGATTGCTTATTTACATTCAAGAAATAAATATTGAAGAAAGAAAATAAAAACCAGGAGGAATTTAGACAGCAAAATTCTGGGTGATAAGGAAGATTCTGTGATGATTTCACAAGCAGGATTTCAGAGTATTCTGCCCTTATACTAAACAGGTTTGAGAATGGCACACCCCCTTTTCTGGCTGCTTTGCTGTTACCCTCAGGGCTCAGTTTCTAAGCCCCTGCTTTTCCCCGCTGTTGCTCTGTCTGGCTTCCCTTTATTGAGCACTTACTGGATGCCATGCTTTGTACTGAATGAAGTATATGCTCTTTTACTTATCACAGTTCAATCAGGCAGGCACAGTTACTATATCTATTTTAAAAACAGGGAATCATGTTTAAAGAGGTCAAAGAATTCACCCAAGGTCACAGAGCAATAAATATAGACCCTGGAGTCCAGCATATGTCAATTTTGACTTTAAAGTCAGATCATTAATTGCTTCAATACATCACCCAAGAGAAGTCTGCTTCCTGCCTTCTTCCTTTAAACACACACAAAATTTTTCTCTTTACATTTTTTTTTTTTTTAGACAAGGTCTTACTCTGTCACTCTGGATAGAAGGCTATGATATCATAGCTCACGGTAACCTCAAACTCTTGGGCTCAGGCTATCCTTCCACCTAAGCCTCCAGAGTGGCTGGGACTACAGGCACCCACCACAACACCTGGCTGGCTTTTCTATTTTGAGTAGAGGTGAGGTCTCATTTCTGCTCAGGCTGTTCTTGAACTCCTGAGTTTAGGCGATCTACCTGCCTCAGCTTCCCAGAGTGCTAGGATTACTGGTGTGAGCCTCCATGCCTGACCTGTTCTTTACATTTTAAATTGACTTCATTTGTCAATAGCAATGTATACAAACCCATATTTATGTATAACATACATAAAAATAAGAGATTTCTGTGCTATAGGGTTATTTAACCTCAGGACTATTGCTCTTGGGGCTGGCTGATTCTTTGCTATGGAAACATTTTATGTGTCATAGAATGTAGCCTGCCTGGCCTCTACCTGCCAGATGCCAGTAACACCATCCCAAATTGTAATAATCAAAAATATCCTCAGATATTGAACATGTGCCCTCAGGGGTAGGGAGAAAAATCATCCCACATGAAAACCATTGGGCTAGTGTCTGAGCAGTGGCTATTTCTAAAGGGTCAGGGGACCTGCCCTTACATTAGCGTCCTAGAAATATGGTCATTTTAAACTAACCCTCAAGATGGGAGCCCAGTGATGATTTGAGGTTAAGGAAGAAGTCTGTAACTTTGGTAGGCATGACAGCTGAGAAACAGGTCTACACCCAGCATTTTCCAGGTGGGCCAAGCTTTTGGAATCCTGAAGGAAAACAGGAATAAACAAGAAAGAAATAAGGAGTGGAATGGTAGAAATCTACGAGTACACTCCAAGCACATCAGATGACAGGCAACTCCCCCTCCTCCCACCAATTAGTGTCTAATATCTGCCCCCCAGCCCAGTGTTCTGCACCCCTAACCAGGCCTTCTACACCTCTCCACCAGGGCCCAGGGCCTCCCTAGTGCTGATCTAATCTACACTTGCTTACCAACAGGTATTTGGACCACAAATACCTCCAGGGTAAACAAATCCCTTGTGAGGGCATTTTTCCCCTTTATTTAGGGAAGACCTTACCTTGAGGTTAAATCCATTATTCTCGCATGGGGATGAAATCTAATATCTAATGATTAACTCTGTTGCCTAATTCCTGCCTTTTATCCACTTAGAGTAAGTGGAGGAGACCTCAAAAGTAAAGGGGAGGGACGATTGAGCCATAGAAATTAATGACAGGACCAAGAATGCTTCTTTGGGCTCCCCTTCTCTCTACCTCCCAGGAGTGAGCATAAACTCAATGTTCAAAAGTGGACTCAAAGAGGCAGCCTGACTCTAAACCACCTGCCCGTCCAGGGTCCCTCCATCTTTCCTTCTCCATCTTCCTTGAACTTGTCATCTTCAGCCCTCCTGGGAAGAAGAATATGGCCCTTCAACAATGCCTCAGACTGACCCATGCCCTTGGACAAAATTCCACCTGCAGCTGCTACCAGCTCACCTCTGCAAACAGGGCCTACATCACAGAGTCCATGAACTGGGAGGTTTCAGGGACCTAGGGGCAAGGATGACTTCCATCTTACCAGCTCTGCCCCTCTTTTAATTTCCTGTACAACCAGAGTCTGGGAGTAAGGGGGAAGCTAAGAAACACAGAAGAAGAAGAGCTAATGATGACACTGAGGACTATGGGGACTCCACCAATGGTGTCTTAAGGAGATGCAAAGAATTAATTAATCAATCATTTTATTCACTGATGAATGGATTAAAAATTGTGGTATATCCAAATAATGAAATATTATTAAGCAATAAAAAGGAAGTACTGCTACAGGGTATGACATGGATGAACTTTACACTAAGTGAAAGAAGCCAGTCACAAAAGACCATATGTTGTATGATTCTCCTTATATCAAATATCCAAAACTGGTAAGGACAAAAGATTGATCTATGGTTTCCAGAGGGTAGGGAGTTGGGAAAGTGGCAAGTGAGTGCTAATGGATTTCTTTTTGGAGTGATGAAAATGTTCTACAGTGGATTGGGGTGATGGTTGCACAACTCTGTGAATATAATAAAAGTCATGGTGTTCTACACCTTAAATAGGCAAATTATAAGCTTTGTGAGTTATATCTCAATAAAAGTTTAAAAAAAAAGGATTAACACATTTTCTAAGGACATGGGGTTAATAGGTTCATTTAATGTGAAGCTCATGAAGCTTCAACTTCAGGCCCTTTACTTACATGGGTCCAATCAAAATTAATCAAGTCATAGCTAAGTTTGAATTCATAATTTTTTATTCTTTTCCTTAAAGAACTACCCCCAGACTGGACAGCGCCTGTGGCTCAAAGGAGTAGAGCACAGGCCCTATATACCAGAGGTGGTATATACCTTCAAGTTCAAACCCGGTCCCAGCCAAAAACTGCAAAAAAAAAAAAAAAAAAACTACCCCCAAACTGTATAAGCTTTGGGACCCAAAAAACCTACTTCTGCCTAGATCAACATGCATTATTTTTATGATCAGAAAATAAGTAATCACAGGGCTGGGCACGGTGGCTCACACCTGTAATCCTAGCACTCTGGGAAGCCAAGGTGGGTGGATGGCCTAAGCTTGAGGGTTCAAGACCACCCTGAGCAAGAGAGAGACCCCATCTCTGCAAATAGCCAGGCATTGTGGTGGGCACCTGTAGTCCCAGCTACTCGGGAGGCTGAGTCAAGAGGAATCACTTGAGCCCGAGTTTGGGGTTGGTATGAGCTATAATACCATAACAGCTACTGAGGGCGACAAAGTGCGACTCTGTCTCAAAAAAAAAAAAAAAAGTAATTTTGATTTTAAACTTTAAAAGTCAAGAATGCACCACCTTTTGCACAGCTCTAGGGCCCCAAAGAAAGCAGAGTCATTGAATCTCTTGAGATCTCTTCACAGTCATCTATAATGACATTGCCATGTGACTTCATGGGGAATTTGATCACAGGCTCAGGCTGTAATAATTCATAGGTCTCTCTGGGTTTGAGAGGGGGAGAAACAAGGGCACACTGCCCTCCCTGTCTGTGTGGGAGGTGGCTCTAGACTACTGATTCTCCAAGAGCTTTCCCAAGAGTAAACTTCTCAGGCACATCGAACAGTTGGTATAAAAAATAACAATTCACTTATTTAGTTTTCAAATCCATGGCTTAACTTTAGCCTTGCAGAATTTTCCTTCCCTTTAACATTTAAGAAAAATTGGTTCCAAGTCTCTAGTGCACAGACGGTGGGAAATCTGCACCCCCAATGTTCTGGCTCTGGGGTCCTTGGGCCTCAGGGTTCCAGAAGCAAGACTTTAAAATCTATTTCCAACACAGTTCTAAGCACAGAGCAAAGCAAGAGGTGTCGGGGGAAATGAGCCATTATGAACCATTCTTTCCCCAGGCCCTAAGTGGCTGGTACAGGGTCTGAGCACAGGATACACTTGAGCAGAGCTGGGAAGGATGATGGGAGAAGCCACTCAAACCATTTGGAGGCTTCTCCAGACTCAAGGTATAGGGTGTTCCCAAGTCACTAGAAAGAATTCAAGGAGGTGGAGTAACAGGTTTCCTGAGGATTTACCAAGAAAGGGACGCTGTCACTGAGAGATACTCCTCTGGGAACTGGTGCCTAGCTGCACTGCCTCTCTGCTACAGCCCGAGGACCCCTCAGTCAGGATTGAAGCTGGTTAGAAAGAGACTCAAGTCTGCTAAAATTCTGGCTCATGGAACATAAGCAAAGTGCCATGTTTTTACATTAATGTGAGATTTGACTGGTGACCAATCGAGAGATCTCCTTACCAGGTTCATGGGACAGAATATTCTGGTCCTGGGGTGCCACCTCTGATCCCTTAATGAGCTGGCTGGACTCTGCAGCATCAGTGTCTGAAGCAAGATGCTTATCAATATTCAAGACCCATCTCTCGAGGCAAAACCTTGAATACCTTTGAGATTTCCCTCAGAAATCGTGTATGGTTTTAGATACTTAAATGCCAAAAAAGTTCCTAGATTTAAATAGCAAGTTACACAAAATGGGGAGGAATTCAACTTAACACACATTGTGGAGGCCAGTATCACACCGAAAAGGATGTGTGAAGTGGAACACAGGTCACAGACCCCTTCGTACACTCCAGATGCTTCCCTCTCCCTAGGGATAACCTAGTCAGCACTGATGAGACATTTCACTAGAAATACCATGCAAGCAGTCTCTATCAACAGAAAGAAAGTGCTAACATCATTCAGCACTTCCCAGTTCTGCACATATGGACCATTTATTCACGATCAAATTGTAACCTCATACAGCCCTGAAGATACACAGCTAATTGGCCATTTTTCTAAAGAAGGAATGGAAGCTCAGAGAAGTTGAGTAACAAGGTCACCCACCTATTATGTGATAGAGCAGGGATTCCAACAGGTCTGTATGATGTCAAAGGCTTTTTCCGTTCCACTATATTGTCCTTTTCCAACTCTAAACAGCAAAGGGACCATTGGCAACTAACTGAGGCTATGGATGGTTCTGAAACTTTTACTTCATTTAACTTTATATGAATGAGGGACTTTCATCTAACTTTATAAACATTCCAGGAAGCCATTGATGGAAAAATCAACTTCAAGTTTTTATCCAATCTAGTTTTCTCCCCTGAACTTCAAAACATGGATCAGATTTGACATTTCCACTTGGCTATCTGAAAATGCTCCCAAATAATATGTCGTAGCCAGTCTCCTGATCACCCTGAAAGCTGCTCCTCTTGCAACCTTCATCCAGTTCAATTATCAGTGACCTTGTGCTTCAGGTATTGGGTGAAATATTCTGCTCCCTGACTCTTCTTTTGCTGACATCCTACATCCCACCCGACAGCAGATACTGTCAACTGCACCTCCAGAATCCAACCCCCTCAAACCACCCACTGCCACCATCATCCACTCACCTGACTGCTGTTTGAGGTCCTGACTGGTCTCTCCTTCCCTTGTTCTCCTACAGCCTTAACACAGCAGCCACAGTGATTTTGTTAAAGCATAAGTTTTCTTGCCTCTTCCACTGAGAGGAAAAGCCTGCTTACCCCAGCCCCCGGCCCTGTGCTCTGACCCCTGGGTAGCCAACCTCCTGCTCTCTCCCTCCCATCACTGCCCTGGCCACAGTGTCCTCCTGGCTGCTCCTGCACCAGATCTTCACCTAGACTGTCCCAAGTCCCCCTGGGCCAGCCCTCACTCTTTCAGTTCTTTACTCTAAAACCAGTTACAGGGAGACCTTTTCTGGTTGCCTGTCTCAGTCTATTCAGGCTGCTGTAACAAAATAGCATAAACTGGATGGCTCATTATCAACAAGCACTTATTGCTCACAGTTCTGCAGGCTGAGAAGTCCTAATCAAGGCATCAGCAGATTCTGTGTTTGGGGTGGGCTTGCTTTCTGATTCTCAGATGGAGCCTTCTGGCTGCGTCCTCACATGGTAGAAGGGAGTACCTAGTTTTCCAGGGCCTCTTTTATAAGGTCACTAATCTCATTTGTGAAAATTTTGCTTTCCTGATCTAATCACCTCCCAGAGGCCCCACCACTAACACTCTCACTTTGGTGATTAGGTTTTCAACAGATGGATTTGGGAGCGACACATTCAGTCCCTAGCACGGCCCTTTGTAACATGGCAACCTACACTTCCTCCCTCCCTTTCGCAGCTTCCTTCTCTGCCTACTTGTCACTGTCTGACACACTAGGTATAAAAGTGTTTGTTTAGTTTATTATCTGTCTCCTCCACTAGAATATAAGCTACAAGAGGGCAGGGAATTTTGTTTGTTCAGAAAAGTATCTCTAGCCAGGTAGGGTGGCACACGTCTGTGATCCTAGCACTCTGGGAGGTGGAGGCAGGTGGATTGCCTGAGCTCAGGAGTTCAAAAACAAGCTGAGCAAGAACAAGACCCTGTTTCTAAAAAAAAAAAAAATTGCCACGCGTTGTTGTGGTGGGCACCTGTAATACCTGTAATCCCAGCTACTTGCAAGGCTGAGGCAGGAGAATCACTTAAGCCCGAGTTTGGGGTTGCTGTGAGCTATGATGCCATAGCACTCTACTGAGGGTGACAAAGTGAGACTCTGTTTCAGAAAAAAAACAAAAAAACAAAAGAACAGTATCTCTAGAGCTTAGAGAAGCATCCCACAAACAAAGGGCCCTCAATCAATTGTTGAATGAATGAACAAATAAATCCTCCCCTCCTCATCCTTTCTTGGTACATACTACATACAAAGAAACATAAGCATTGTGGTCCTACAGAATATAATTCAGCCAATGGTAGCTATGCCTCCAAATCCAGTTTCAATAGAACATATTTTTTTTAAGTAATATTGTATAAAAGCCCTATAAAATATTAGTATTCAAGACAGCCAATTCTTCTTTATAGTACTCAATATATGTAGGTGTTTAATAATTTTTTCAGCTAGACACAGTGGTTTACATCTATATTCCTAACATTTTGAGAGGCCACAGTAGGAGAATCACTTGAGGCCAGGAGTTTGGGAACAACTTAGGCAACATAGCAAGATCGCTACAAAAAAAATTAGAAAAAATTTTTAAAAAGAACATTTCTTCATTCAGAAACCAATGAACAAAAGAAGGAATGCACAAGGGAGATGAGCCCGTCAGTCATACCTGAGCTCTGTTTCCGTAAGAATGTGAGTCTGTCTCGGGGAAGACACATTCTAGAGCTGCTTGAGTTTCACTAGTAAATGGAATCAACATTCTCCTAGCACTTGGAACACTACAGTCCTTCTGGAAAAGGATCCAAGTAAGACAAAAGTACCAATATCATGTCATAATTAACTGCACACAATCTAATAATAAAGAGAAAAGTGTGTCAAGAATCGATGAAAAGAGACCCAGAGGAAAAGCTTGGGTTAGCACTGAAATCCTGCTGTCACAAAAAAGGCAGATGGAGGAGGATGAAGGAAAATATGCATCATAATAACCAAGGTTTAAAAAATATCTTACCACAGAAGAGCAAAAAGAGAGTCTACTATGAACGAGGAAGATGCTGAATGAATACTGTCTTTCAATGACTGGCAATTTTCACAGAGTCTCTAATAAAGACAACCAAATACAATCAACCAGGTGTGCTGGGGAGAAGACATCCTTACAGGAGGAAAGTGGTGTAACTCAAAAACTTTTAAAAAATACTTCATTATGATAAGTGTCAAAAAATACACAGAATAATGAACCCCATCTACCCATCACCCCATGACAACAATCATAGCTAATCTTTTGGTGCTTTCATCTCCCTCCTTCTCCACCAAATGAAAGCAATCCCAGACATTACATCATTTCAATATGAATCTCCTAAAAGGAAAGGAAGATAACTTTTAAAAATTATAATACTATGAACACATTTAAGAAAAAATTAATAATAGACCTGGAGATACTGAAAATGAGCAGACAGGAATAAGCTATACTCCAGGCAGCTAACTAGTACAGGGCACCTGAATAGAAAATTTCAATAGGTAGACAACTTTGCACCATTAGAAGTTGTACTGGCCCAGTGGACTGCTGGTCAACATCTCCAATTTCTCTTTCATTGGCTCCTTTATGGATTCAAGGTCACCTGGTCACAGAGCACAGTAATATCAAGTCCAGTCCAGTTTGAAAGAGGGTTTGACTCCAGCTGTGTCACATATCAGTGGCGACACTGGGCAGATGTTAAACTCACAAAACCTAATCTGTAAAGAGGACAATAATAGTACCTCCCTTGTAAGTCCTTAGGAAAGGCTATATTCTGAAGACCATTTTGGAGAAAAAAACAAATTTTTTAAGTCTTTGTTACTGATAAGACAAAGAAGTGAAATGACCTGGAGAAAAACTTAACGGTGACCATCAGTTAAAGGCACTTAGAACACAGGAAAAAGTGGCAGGGGGTGTGGGATGAATCTAAGACTTCATAAAATGGGAAGTAAATGAGCCTAAAAAATAACAGATTAAGTCTAAAAGGGTAACAGAAGCTAAAACAAATATTCCCTGGGACAGAGAAGTCCAGGGAGGGGAAATACTGAATAAGATCCAAAGTCACACAATAGCCTGAGGATGGGGGCAGGGAGAGGGAAGCAAAGCAGGGCCTGAAGATGTTCACGCAGAAGAAGCATCACATTGTCCCCTTTCCACAAAATGCAATTATTCTACTTGGGGCTTCTGAGAGACAGAGAATAAAAGAATGAAAGATGTAGGGAGGAAAAACTGTTTAATTTTTCATTCTTTCTTATTGCATCAAGGATTTGCGGTTGGATGGTAGGATTGCGGTTTCCAAGGTCTCTCTTGCTTCTGGGACTTCACACAGGTTGTCCCCACTGTTTGCAGTGCCCCTCAGACCCCACATCACCATGTCAGTTCTTATTCACCCTTGAGGTATTAGCAGAGACATTAGCCCTGGAAAGCCTTGCCCCACTTCTCAAAACTGAATAGGGGATTCCTTCTGGGCCCTCCTATGGCAGTCTCAGCTCCATTCATATTCTGCTCCTCTATTTACTTGCCTACCTCCCATCTCTGTCCTGTAAGTCCCCAGAGAATAGACCACATGGCATGTATACTAGTGTCCTCAGCATCTAGCACAATGCCCCGTCAATAGTGAGAATTCATTAAATGCTTTTTAAAAAGAAGCTTACATGTATTGGATATTTCCTACATGCCATTTGGTCCATACAACCCTATGTAAGTAAGTAACTGTTGCTATTTCCCACTTTAAGACAGTTAAAACTGAGGTGTATGATCACCCAGTTAGTAAATTATAGAGTTGATATTCAACAAAAAGTCTTACTCCATATCAACCCTCTTCATTGATCATGCTCATATGACAAAGGGAAGAACAGATGGAAAAAGATTAGAGAAGAAACATATGTAGAGCGCTCAGAAGCTTCACTGAGCAGAGACTAATGGCATCGTGAAGATATTTCAAATATTAGGTCATTAAGTCTGAAATATCCAATTTTGAATCAAAACTTTGATTATATCTCAAACAAGAAGCAGTGCAATTAATCAAAGTATGCAACTAAACTATCAGCACAGTTTTGCCATCTTAACTAAATGGTAGGCTGTTTGTGCCAGCAAACAGAGCAAGTGGCAGTGAAATCACAAAAGGTGTTTTTCCTTGCAAGAAGTGGTTCAAAGCCTGGAAGAAGTGGTAGTCAGTTAGTTTGACATCTGGTGACTATGGAGGATGACAGAGAGTTTCCAAGTCCATCTTCTGTAGTTTGAGCAGCATCGTTTGTGTGACAATGTTGTCTTGCAAGAGGATTGGCCTGTCTCTATTGGCCAATCTCATCCGCTTAATCACAGACATCCTCATCATGTCATCCAGTTGGTTACAATGAACATCAGCTGTAATTGACTGACCTAGTTTCATGAAGTTTCATGAAGTAGATAATAACAGCATTAGACCACCAAATAGACATCATTAGTGTTTTTTGATGAATATCTGGTTTTGGGACTGTGTTTTGGCTCTTTATCCTTATCCAACCATTGTGCTGAATACTTGTGATTGCCAAAAAAAAAAAAAAATCCGTTGTTCATCACATGTAACAATATGGTGTGCAAATGTTTCACCTTTATGTCAATGATAGCAAAGAAAGGCAAGCTTCGAAAAGATTTCCTTTCTGATGCTCTTTTAATTCATGTTGAACTAATCTGTAAAACTTCTTCAGCTTGCCCATTTGTTTCAAAGCATCCAATATCGTTGGAATAATAGTGTCAACCCTTGCTGTTAATTCATGTGTAGGTTGAGATGGATTCATTTCCACTACAGCTTTCAGATTGTCATTATTTGCTTGCTCTCAGGTTGCCCACGTGGCTCACTTTCAAGATTAAAATCACCAAAACAGAACTGAAACCATTGATATCCTATGCATTCATTAGCCTCATCTTTCCAAACCCTTCATTGTTATGTCAAGCTGTCTGCATTACATTAGTACTGTGATGACTCATGTTCAAGAATAAGAATTTTTGACTTATCCATGTTTTCCCAAAAATTACTCTAAAAAATTATTGAAAGATAATCATAAGCTAACACGTGCATTTAAAAGAATAAGAATATATCTTTGGCTTGACATCTGTAGCACAGTGGTTATGGCTAGATGGTTCAAACCTGGCCTGGGCCAGCTAAAACAACAATGACACCTGCAACCAAAAATAGCCAGGCATTGTGGCAGGTACAAGTAATCCCATCTACTTGGGAGGATGAGGCAAGAGAATCGCTTAAGCCCAAGAATTGGAGATTGGTGTGAGCTGTGACGCCACAGCACTCTACCAAGGGCAATATAGTGAGACTCTGTCTCAGGAAAAAAGAAAAAAGAATGAGAATATATCTTTACAATAAAAAAAACAAGAAGTGTCAAAATGAAATGTCAGAGATATCAACTATTAGACAGGAAATTGGACATTTTATACTTAGTAAGCTAGTACTAGTACCTGAAAGAAGAGACAAAGCTTATTTTGCATAAACCTAAGGGATACAAAAATAATCCTTTTTCTCTTTATTTGAGAAAAATAAAATTCTTTTTTGTAAAACAGTCCGAAACAGACAGGAAACAGGGTTTTATCATTTTTATGTTTGAAGACAGGAAATTTCCATGCCAAAATGTTCTTCAAAAGCAAATACGAGATGCCCTTTCTCATGGGGCCATCTGTACATCAGCATTTACATCAATAACCCCTCAGTGCTTTCCTTTAATAATTGCTAACTCAGTGTCCTAAAGGGTCACCATCTGAGGTTATTATTATCTAAGGAGGACTCTTTGAGCACAAAAATTAGAAGTCACATTTTTTACCTTCTAGGATAATAAAGGAAGACTTTTCCTCTTCTAAAAACAAAAAAATCAAGAGAAGAACCCCAAATATTCTTAGGTAAGAAGTAAAATAAATTATGAAAATTAGATCTGGAAATGTTAACCCTGTTTCTAATCTAAAAACCAAAACACTTTAAAGGAAGATAGAATTAGTAAATTAGTATAGCTTCTCAGGAAATGTGACTCACCAATTACTGCATTTTTGAAAATACTGGCACATTAAGGACATATTTTTACTCTGACAGAGTTAGGCCATTTATACAAACATTAATTTTAAGCAAGTTTTTGTGCATTTTTATATTTCTTTTTAAAACTTGAGAGAGTTGGGTACAGAGTCATGTGCCCAAAGTCCCGGTTACTTTTGAGGTTTGAGCCCCGGAGTTTGAGGCCAGCCTGAGCAACATAGCCAGATCTCATCTCTAACTTTTAAAAAAAGTTGAAGAAATAACCCAGGCTTAGTGGCTCATGGCTGTAATCCCAGACTTGGAGATGCCCAGGCAGTAGGATGGCTTGAGGCCAGGAGTTTGAGACCAACATGGGCAACATGGCAAGAGCCAATCTCTACAAAACCAACAAAATAAAAGGAGTAGAAATGGTACCGAACATTGAACAGTTTTCACACTTTTGGTCAATTTGGGTTGACTTCTGTGTGTGTGTACACATGCATGGGCGTGGCCATGGACGTGGGCTTGGATGTGGGCACAGGCATGCACATGTGAGCTGGTTGATTGTCATAAATCACAGCTTCAGGCACAGTAGACCTGAACCAGCCAGAAGAGCCCAGGAGTGGATATTCTGCCAGACACAGATCAGCGTAATGAGTGGTACAAGGCAGGGACTTAATAATTACAGATCCTCTCAGATCAGGGAAAGAAGACTCCTGGGGCCTTACCTACTGGACATGCTCTTCCTCGTGTCTGTAAAATCAAAGGGATGAGCCACTTGGAGCTGATTCCTCAATTATGTTTCAGGTCCCCACAGCCCTGGAATTTTCTGCCCAAATAGCCACAAGCCTGCTTTTAGGGGCTGTTGGGACCTCTCTCCAGAGTCCTTCTTCTTGAAGATGGGAGGAAGATCAAGCCCAAGTGGTGGCCCAGGGTACAGTGGGTGTGAAAGATGGGGTGTGTACACTCAGGAGTGTTCAGCCTTTCACAGCGTGAAGATCCAGGGCAGGTAGGAGCCAAGAGCCCGTGAAGGACAGTGGAGATCAGGCCTCCCCGCGGCTACCTCCTGGCTTGTACTACTGAGGAGTCCAAGACTGCTAAATCTAAACCTAGCCCTCCTTGTTATTATGAAGGGAGAGAGACAAAGGGGATGCAGCACCGCCAGCCAGGCTGGTGTCACCAGGAGCTAGCCCCTCTCCCAGATGGTTCACAGTGTTCTCCAGTTGAACCTAAACAATTTCACAAAACACCGGCATCAGACAAGGCCACTCTGTGGCCAGGATGGTGTAAGAGGAAAATGCTCTGTAGCACAGACCAAAACAAAAACATTACCCTAACCAAAACAATGGCCACATCTCCCTTTCCTGGCTAACCTGAGTGACCACTGCTTCACCAGTCACAGCATGAGCACCCCATTGTTAGAACCGCCCCCACTTCCTGACAGCATCCATTTACTCCTGAGTAAAGTCATGCTTCCTTGCACCCTTTCCACCACCCCCCTTCATCAACACAAATCCTCTAACAGCCTCTTGATACACCTTCTTTTGTTTTGTTTTGTTTTGTTTTGGTATGTTTGTTTGTTTGTTTTTTTAGGGACAGAGTCTCACTTAGTTGCCCTCTAGAGTGATGTGGCATCACAGCTCACAGTAACCTCCAGCTCTTGGGCTTAGGCCATTCTCTTGCCCAGCCTCCCAAGTAGCTGGAACTACAGGCTCCTGCCAAAACGCTTGTTGTTGCAGTTTGGCCAGGCCAGGTTTGAATCCACCACCTTTTGTATATGGGGCCAGTGCCCTACCCAGTGAGCCACAGGCACCAACCTTGATACACCTTCTGATGAGATGTTCACTCCCCCCTCCCCAGCCCCCACACAGGGTATAGTCTCTCTCAATGCATTGAGTCCCTCCACTAAACTCTGTTCAACTCAGGTGTGCTCCTGTCGTCTCTGCCACACTGAGGGCATTCACAGAAGGTGTATCAGTCAACATAGAAGTGTAGAACATAGTGTATTTTACAGTTGATAAGCTTGCTTTACAATGTTTATGCACTCAAACATGCGGCATATGGCCTCCATTTGGACTCTCACCCAGCTCCCTCTCTCTCACCCAGTTCCAAGAGGGCTGCCCCTAAGGCAGGGCTTTGAGTGATGGTATGTGTTACTGTGACTATACCTCTGGAGAGCAGAGCCTTTGGGAAAGCCACTAACGGAGTGGTTTCTAGGTTCTAAGAAAATTAGAATAACTTCTAAGGTAGTGGGAATAGTGCTCCAGGGTCCAGGAATAAAACTTTTAGAAGATCAAGTTCAGTAAGGTTATGATCGGCCTTCAGATATGTATACATTTGGAAATGACCAATGGGAACAGCAGACACTCTGCGTGAGAATGGGCTTTACCAAGTGCTGTGGTTACTTATGCCAAGGTGGGCAGTTGTTCCAAGGGGCTGACCTGAGAGGACGCTCTTTAGTATCTGCATGGAGGAGTCGACACCTGGAATTCAAGGTCATACCCATGGCTTTCCAAAGATGTCACCTATCCGTAGGATGTGCTTAGTTTTATTCTGATATTCCTCTATGGGTCATTGATTGTTCCAAAACTTTCATAGTAGTATATTTTTTATTTGCCCTTAAGAAGAAACTGAAGATGAGAGTACCCTTAAAGTAAGAATCTCAAGTCTTTAAGTATTATATGTGAAATTATTTCCTGAGTTTAAATATGAAAACTCATCTGGATATGTTTTAATTGGACAGGAATTGAAAATATTTCCCCCCATGACAAAATTTATTCCTAGTATGTTTCTTAAAAGTGAAAACTAAAATGACATTTGAGGCAATCCTATCATATGTCCAAAACCGTGCTGGTTGGCTTATGTAAATTATATCATTTTAGTAATGAGACATAAATGGATGGCTTAAGGAATTCAGCAATTAAACCCTTGTAGATATGCTTGGAGGGGGGGTGTTCTTCTCTTAGTAGACCCTTAATAAGGGACTTGAAAGCCATCCATTAGGGTCCAGCCAGCCACCCATCGAATGAGTCAACTCGAATGATTTCCATGGCAGGGAGATTACCACTTGCCTCATCTGAAAGCTTATTTTATTTCCTTCCTTCCTTTAAAAAAAAAATTCTACAGCAACTTGAATGGAACTAGAAACCATTATCCTAAGTAAAGTATCTCAGGAATGGAAAAACAAATACCACATGTTCCCACTTATAAGTGGGAGCTAAACAATGGTTATATATGGTCATAAAGCATAAAGTGGTGTAATGGACATTGGAAACTCAGAAAAGGGAAGGGTGAGAAGGGGGTGAGGGATAAAAAGTCACTTATCAGAAACAAGGCACATTATTCTGGTGATGGACACAGCTTCAGCATTCTACAATTTACCCACATAACAAAAACCACTTGTAGTCCCTAAATCTGTCGAAATAAAAATAAATTCCATACTTACAGAAAAATTGAAAGAAGAGTGTAGTGGATGCTTTTCACCTAGGTTTGCCTTCTCTCCTCTCTCTCAAAGCATATATGTGCACACACAAACACAAACTTTTTTGGCTAAACCACTGAAACTAGGTTGTATGCATCCTGCCACTTCATTCGTAAGTCCTTTAGCATGCGTTTCCCATGAAAAAATATATTCTTCTATATAATCACAGCACTATTTATTATCTCACACAGTTAAAATATTAACATTCATTGGATAATACCATCCAATATACAGCCTCTACTTAAATTTCTGCAAGTGCCCTGGAAACAACCTTTTTTCATGCTTCCCCCCCCCCAATAGAGGATCTTTTCAAGGATCATATATTTTATTTGGTGGGTTTATTTCCTTCTTATTTTTTAAAAAATACTTAATTTTAGGGCGGTGCCTATGGCTCAGTGAGTAGGGCACTCATCCCATATACCGAGGGTGGTGGGTTCAAACTCAGCTCCAGCCAAAATGCAACAAAAAAAATAGCCAGGGATTGTGGCAGGTGCTTGTGGTCCCAGCTACTCAGGAGGATGAGGCAAGAGAATTGCCTTAGCCCAGGAGTTGGAGGTTGTTGTGAGCTGTGACACCATGGTACTCTACCGAGGGTGACAGAATGAGACCCAGTCTCAAAAAAAAAAAAAAATAAAAATACTCAATTTTTTTAGAGCAGTTTTAGGTTCACAGTAAAATTGAGAAGGAAGTACAGATTTCCCATCTAACCCCTCCCCAAACACACGCACAGCCTCCTCCACTATCAACACTTTCCACCATAGTGGTACATTTGTTATAATTCATGAACCTACATGGTCACAGCCTTATCAACCACAGACCACAGTTTCCATTAGGGTTCACTTTTTTTTGGAGATGAATCTCACTATATCGCCCTCAGTAGAGTGCTGTGGTGTCACAGCTCACAGCAACCTCAAACTCTTGGGTTTAAGTGATTATCTTGCCTCAGCCTCCCAAGTAGCTGGGACTATATGTGTCCGCCGCAACACTTGTCTGTTTTTCTGTTGCAGTTGTCATTGTTGATTTTAGCTGGCCCGGGGCTGGATTTGAACCCAGCCGCCATGGTGTATATGATCAGCACCCTACCCACTGAGCTACAGGCACGACCATTAGGGTTCACTTTTAGTGTTGTACAGCCTATGGGTTTAGGCAAATGTATAACAGAATATATCCACCATCACAGAATCATGCAGAGTATTTTTACTGCCCTGAAAATCCTCTATGCTCTGCCTATTCATCCCTCCTTCCTACCCTTGACCTCTGGCAACCATTGATCTTTTTACTGTCTCCATAATTTTGCTTTTTCCAGAATGTCATATTGATGGAATCACACAGTATGGAGACTTTTTAGACTTCCTCTTTCACTTGGTAATATAATTTAAGTTTCTTCCATGTCTTTTTATGTCTTGACAGGTCATTTCTTTTTAGCATGGAATACTAAGTTATTGTCTGGATATACCAAAGTTTAGTCATCCATTCTCCTGTCGAAGGACATCTTGCTTGCTTTGAAGTTTTGGCAACTCTGAATAAAGCTGCCATGAACATCTATATGCAATGTTTTGTGTGAACCTAACTTCTCAACTGCTTTGGATAAATGCCAAGGAGAGCATTTGCTGGATCACATAGTTAGAATAGGTTCAGGTTCATATGAAAACACCAAACAGATTTCCGAAGTGGCTGTACCATTTTGAATTCCCATCAGCAACGAATGAGAGTTCCTGTTACTCTATATCCTTACCAACATTTAATGTTGTCAGCGTTCTAGATTTTGGCCATTCTAATAGGTGTGTAGTGATTTCTTCATCCTTCATCCATACATCTTTCATCCGGAGATTCTCATTACAGATTCTCAATAAATTCTTCCCAACATTGAGCCAACATAACCTCCCTATAAATTTCATTTCTTGGCATTCTCCTGTAATGCTCAGCAAATTTCTGCATTTTTCTTGTTTTGTTGTTGTTAATCAGGCCCAAGGAAAGTTCAAATTAGCTGCCCCTGGTGTGCGTGGCCTGTGTGCTACTCACTGAGCTATGGTGCCCAGCTGGTTCTCAATAAATTCCTAACAGCTCTGTGAGACTGAACATACCTGTGCCTGTTACAAGATTAAACAAACAGAGGAGGTTATATCTAGCTCATTCCAGATGTACATATTTTTTTTTTTATTGTGTCGGAGGCTTCTTTATTTAAGAACAAAGTGATGAGTGATGTGGAGATTAAAATCCAGAGTGAGTTGAACTTCACCTTCCTTCCATCCGGCTCCCCAAAACTCTCTTCCCCCACCCTTTGTGTTCCCAAATCCTTCCTTAGTGATTAAAGAACTTAATCCCCAAAGCCCTGGTACAAACTCCAGGCTCTCCTTCCCTAGTTTCTCCTCTTCTTCTGTCCCTCCCCATTCCTCGAAGGACAGGCACCTCAGTATGAATGTCACAGTGGTTGACAGAGACCGGGAAGGCTTACCCCTCAGCGTAAGGGCCCAAGGAGTACAGTGTGGTGAAGAGAGGGCTCCCATAGCCTGGGGTTCCAAAATGGGGCCCTGCAGCCAGAGGAAAGGACACTGGTTCCCGCCACCCACCCACCCACCCCCGAGAAAGGAGACCCAGTAGTCTTAAAGTCTTCCGGTGGTGACTAGTCACTGGTCCGGCGGCGGTTACAGACCCACCCTCAGACCACATCCTTCTGGAGCCCAAGCTGCCGTCGATGTGCCCGGGCTGCTGCAGTGAGGGTTTCGAGCACCGTGGGGACAAGTTCTCCAGGTTGCCTCGCTCGGTTCTCGGTACTCATTCTCCCCTTTTTGCCTGCGGGAGGGTCTCTACTTGGCTTATCTCCTGAAGATTTTCGTGGCTGTCAGCTTCCTCCACCCACTTCTGCAGTGGGGGTCTGCGGCTTACACGTGTTCTTGAAAGTGTGCTTCAGAGCCTCAAAATGGCAGATAGTGGTTTGGCTGAACACCTTACCAAAGGGAACCCCCAGGGTGAGCCCCACATCAGCCTGAGTATATCTCAGGTGTTCCTCTTCTGCTTCAGTAGAAAGCAAACTAGTGGAGTTCTTTCTGCAGACCTTTGACATCCTCGGGACTTTGCTCTGGCTTCACCTCCCCTAGCTTCACGGGACCAGGGGCAGCAGTGCACCACTCAGGGGAAGCCCCCCAGAGTTACTCTCCATGGTGGCTCCTGCCTAGCTCTCAGGCTGAGAGGTCTCCAGGCTACCTTGGGATGCTGTCCACCTCCAACTTGAGGTCCACAGTATACACACACACCCCAAAGAACTCATGCAGTGGGGGGCATAAGGGAATCCCCCACACTCAAATCTTGCCCCAACCCCCACCCTGATTTCTGGCCCTCCAGAAAGTTTAACCAGGTCTAAATGTCAACCCTTCGGCCCCCTTGACCCATTGCTTCCACCACCGGCCAGCGGCAAAAAGGCAAAATCTGAAGCCCGGTGTCCAGCGACAAGGAAGGAAAGGCAGGGGGCCTGGTGAAATGTTCATACTATTCTGAAGGTATCTTACAGCTAATGTCTCAAACAAGCTGCCTGCAGGTTACGCTCCGACAACAAATATGTACAACAAAATGTACACATGTTTTAAGAAAGAAAAAAACCATTGAATTTGTAATACTCAAGTCACGTTTGACTTCTACAATTTTTTTTTTATAATTTTATTGAATCATAATTCTGTACATTGGTGCAATCATAGGGCACGATTCATATACATTCAGAAATGTTTTGATCGTACTGTTACAGATAGCCTTCATGGCATTTTCTTGATCACTATATAAAGA
>CAUYON010182682.1:0-35356 GCA_963573935.1 Arctocebus calabarensis | reverse complement strand
ATGTTATGCAATCATCACCACTACCTTTCCAAAACTTTTTCATCACCCTCAAAAGGAACTCTGTACCCATTAAGCAATAATTTCCTATTCTTCCCTTCCCCCAGCCCTTGGCAGCCTCTAATCTATTTTTTTTTTTTTTTTTAGACAGATCCTCCAGCTGTCACCCTGGATAGAGTGCCATGGCATCACAGCGCACAGCAACCTCCAATTCCTGAGCTCAAGCGAGTCTCCTGCCTCCGCCTCCCAAGTAGCTGGGACTACAGGCGCCCGCCACAACGCCTGGCCATTTTTTGGTTGCAGCCGTCAACCATTGTTTGGCGGGCCTGGGCTGGATTCGAACCCACCAGCTCAGGTGTACGTGGCTGGCGCCTTAGCCCACTGAACCACAGGCGCCGAGTCTATTTTTTTTTTTTTTAAAGAGACAGAGTCTCACTTTATCGCCCTTGGTAAAGTGCTGTGGCGTCACAGCTCACAGCAACCTTCAACTCCTGGGCTTAGGCAGTTCTCTTGCCTCAGCTTCCCACCACAACGTCTGGCTATTTATTTTGTTGCAGTTTGACTGGGGCTGGGTTTGAACCCACCACCTTGGTATATGGGGCCGGCGCCCAACTCACTGAGTCACAGGCACCGCCCTCTAATCTATTTTTTATCCCTATGAATTTGCCTATTCTAGATTTTATTTTTTGTGGGTGGATAACAGGCGTCTCACTCTGTTGTCCTGAGTGCAATGGTGGCATCAAAGCTCACAGCAACCTCAAATTCCTGGGCTCACATGATCCCCCTGCTTTAGCATTCCAAGTAGCTGGGAATATTGGTGTGTGCCTTGTGCCCAGCTAATTTTTCTATTTTTAGTAAAGACAAAGTCTCACCTCAAACTCAAGCGATCCTTCTGCCTCAGTCTCCCAGAGTATTAGTATTAGAAGCATGAGTCACCACCCCCAGCCAATTCTAGATATCTTATGTAAGTGGAATCATGTGATATTTGTCCTTTTGTGTCTGGCTTCTTTACTCAGTATATTTACTTTTTTCTTTTTTTTTGAGACAGACCCTCAAGCTGTCATCCTGGGTAGAGTACTGTAGCATCACAGCTCACAGCAACCTCCCAACTCCTGGGCTCAAGCGATTCTCCTGCTTCAGCCTCCCAAGTAGCTGGGACCACAGGCGCCCGCCACAACGCCCCGCTATTTTTTGGTTGCAGCTGTCATTGTTGTTTGGCGGGCCCGGGCTGGATTCGAACCCACCAGGTTAGGTGTATGTGGCTGGTGCCTTAGCCGCTTGAGCCACAGGCGCTGAGCCTGCTCAGGATATTTTCAAGACTTATTCATGTTGTAGCATGTGTGAACTTCACCCCTTTTTTATAGGTAACATCCATTGTATGTAGTAACCACATTAGTTTATCCATTCATCTGTTGGCGGATGCTTGGACTGTTTCCACTTTCTGCTTGTTGTGAAAATGCTGCTTTGAACACATTCTACTAGGTATGAAGTGGTGTCTCATTGTGGTTTTGATGTGCATTTCCCTGTTGGCAGTTTCCAATGCTGCTGAACATCTTTTCATGTGTTTTTTGACCATTTATATCTTTTTTAGGGAATATCTACTGAAATCCTTCACCCAGTGAAGGCTTTTGTTTCAGTGGCTTTTGTTTTTCTCTTGCTGTCGGAGTTCTTCTTCTTCTTTTTTTTTTTTTTTTGTAGAGACAGAGTCTCACTTTATCGCCCTTGTTAGAGTGCTGTGGCATCACACAGCTCACAGTAACCTCCAGCTCCTGGGCTTAGGTGATTCTCTTGCCTCAGCCACCGAAGTAGGAATTCTTTATATATACTGAATATTAAGCCTTATCAGATTAGGTTATCTTTTCACCTTGGTGTTTGTCTCTTGATGCACAAAAGTTCATTTCAATTAAGCCCAATTTATCCATTTTTTTTTTTTTATTTTGAGACAGAGCCTCAAGCTGTCACCATGGATAGAGTGCCGTAGCATCACAGCTCACAGCAACTCCAATTCATGGGCTCAAGCGAGTCTCTTGCCTCTGCCTCCCAAGTAGCTTGGACTACAAGTGCCCGCCACAACACCTGGCCATTTTTTTTTTTTTTTTTTGGTTGCAGCCGTCATTGTTGTTTGGCGGGCCCGGGCTGGATTTGAACCTGCCAGCTCAGGTGTACGTGGCTGGCACCTTAGCCCGTTGAGCCACAGGCGCCGAGCCTATTTTTTTTCTTTTATTGTTTGTGATTTTGGTGATCATTGCCAAGTTTTATTTGGTTTTAAACTCTATAAGAAGGGTATCATCCTGAATGTAATCTTCTGAAACTTGAGGTTTTCTTTCAAAACTACATTTATAAGGTTATTCATGAAACTACATGAATGAATGTAATTTATTCATTTTCATGACTGTATAACATTTCATTCTATAAATATGTCACACAATATCCACACTCGTAAAGTGTCCAGAAACTGAGGGGCATTTTTGTTTCCGGGTATTTTGCTAGTGTATCAGTGCCACCCTGGGTATCCCAAAGTGATTCCATTGCATACGCTAAGAACTACTACTTCTTTTGTATTTATTATTTTATTTATTTATTTTGGAGACAGAGTCTCACTTTGTCATCCTTGGTAGAGTGCAGTGGCATCACAACTCACAGCAACCTCAAACTCTTGGGCTCAAGTGATTCCCTTGCTTCAGCCTTCCAAGTAGCTGGGACTACAGGCACCCCCCACAACATTCACCTATTTTTAGAGATAAGGTCTTGCTCTGGCTCAGGCTGGTCTTGAACTTTGAGCTCAAGCAATCCACCCGCCTTGGCCTCCCAGAGTACTAGGATTATAGGTGTGAGCCACCACACCCAGCCTATTATTCTTTTTTTAATGAATAAAGAAATTTTTATTGAGTTGCTATTTTCATTTGAATAGTACTCATGATACACATAGGTACAGACGTTTGACTGAAACAATGATTTTTCTCATCTGCCTATTTGGACTAATCACCAAATACCACTGCCACCAAGAATGGTGCGTGTCAGTCTACACTATAGCTTCAACTGCTTCATGTGATTTTTTGCAAAAAGCAATCAGAGAAGACACAATAAACACAGTTTACTGATTTCAGGTTGGAGAGCTTTTAAGCAAGAAGGAAATGCCTACACACAGGATGGAGAAACTTATTGTGAAAAGGAAGTGCTTTCTTTAGACCCTTCTAAGTGAGATTGTAGCAGGGTCTATAAGGATTTTGAACTACCTCTAAGTCAACCCTTTTCAGTGTGAAAATCCTCCAAAATAAGGAGGCAGACTGATGGTTCCTTCTCACCCTGTCCTGTCCTGCCCGGTTTCTGGTTTCAGGAACCACTTTGGCAGGTACATGGGGTCATGAAGTTGCCAGGTTTCTGTGCTGTTTGTAAAAGAACAACATGGGAAAGTCAAGTGTGAAGCAAGAGCTCAACTCTTAACAGGGGTGTTGTTTGTGGTTTTGTTACTGGAATATGCCAGTGTGCTGTGACCTTAACAAGGCCAAAGTTTTGTAGACCCAGGAATTACAACATCAAGAGGAAGGCAGAATAAAAGGGGCAGCGGTGTCTGCACCACACTTCCCTTCCAGCGGCGAGACAGACCATGATGAGGTGGGTGTCCAGCTTTCCCCCCTCCCTTTTCTCCGGTTCTTTGTTTCATCCTTCTTTGTGCTCATTGTTAGAGATGCAAAAATACAATGAAGAGTCAGGGTAGAAGGGCTAAATGGTGGGGAAGTAGAGGTTTAGCGCATGAAATCCTCTTCTTTTTTGTATTCATAAGAGCCAGTCCTTTCAAACAGTGCTATCTTTCCTGGGAAATGTGAATTACTCTAAGGAGCGTCTTCTTCCTTGAGGTTCCAGTTTCCAAGGTTTGTCTTTACAGGCGACACCAGCAGCTCCACTGGTAGGCTTCCTGGTTTATTGAATATATATATTAGCTGACTTTTTTTTTTTTTTTTTGTAGAGACAGAGTCTCACTTTATCGCCCTTGGTAGAGTGCCCTGGCATCACACAGCTCACAGCAACCTCCAACTCCCGGGCTTAGGCGATTCTCTTGCCTCAGCCTCCCGAGTAGCTGGGACTACAGGCGCCCTCCACAACGCCCGGCTATTTTTGTTTTTTGTTTGTTTGTTTTGCAGTTCAGCTGAGGCTGGGTTTGAACCCGCCACCTTCGGTATATGGGGCTGGCGCTCTACTTGCTGAGCCATAGGCGCCGCCCAAGTTGACTTTTTTCCTTTTTAAAAATGTATAGGAAAGATCAAGAGAAATTTTTTTTTTTTTTGAGACAGAGCCTCACGCTGTCACCCTGGATAGAGTTCTGTAGCATCACAGCTCACAGCAACCTCCAATTCCTGGGCTCAAACGAGTCTCTTGCCTCTGCCTCCCAAGTAGCTGGGACTACAGGCACCCGCCCCAACGCCCGGCCATTTTTTAGTTGCAGCTGTCATTGTTGTTTGGCGGGCCCAGGCTGGATTTGAACCCGCCAGCTCAGGTGTACGTGGCTGGTGCCTTAGCCCGTTGAGACACAGGCGCTGAGCCAAGAGAAATATTTGAATGACACAATTAAGGCACTTAGATTTTAGCAAAGTCAAAAGGCTTTTTGAAAAATTGAAATAACAAGACTAGAAACTTCATATAGCCAAGCAATCCTTGAATGGTCAATACCTGTCAGTGAGCTGGTCAGGTGGGAAGTAAGGCTTATGCACCCTGCTTTCGGAAAGCCAGTCCTCTTCAAGGTAATCTTTGGCATTTGGGGATTTGATATACCATTTCCTAGAGGCAGACAATCATAAAATAATGAAAACAATCACATAATGTTTTAAAATTTATATTTTAAAAACCATTTATTATGGAAAATTTCAGAAAGTAGAGGGAATAGCATAATAAACTCCTATGTTCTTATCTTCAAGTTATCTATTTTTTTTTTTTTTTGAGACCGAGTGTCACTTTGTTGCCCTGGGTAGAGTACTGTGGCTTCATAGCTCACAGCAACCTCAAACTCTAGGGCTTGAGCAATCCTCTTGTCTTAGCCTCCCGAGTAGCTGGGATGACAGGCATGCACTACTGAGTGTGGCTAATTTTTCTATTTTTAGTAGGAAAATAAATGGACCCCATTTTGGGGTCTTGCCCTTACTCAGGCTGATCTTGAACTCCTGAGCTCAAGTGATCCACCTGCTTTGGTCTCCCCAGAGTGCTGGGATTACAGGTGAAGTTATCTACATTTTATTAGCATCTTTGTAGGCCAGTACATTAGGGCTGCCTGAAGGAGGTTTCTCTTTGCTGGAGAGGTCACATATTATTGCTAATTTAATGTGTCCTGAATGTGGCCAGAAACTGAGGACCACCCACCTATATGCCTTCCTGTCTTGGTGATCCTTCTCTGAAGCTTATGCAAATTCCCAGGAGGGCAGAGCTTATGGAAGTTGGGTGTGCTCAGGAGCTGCTGAGGGTTCATACAGGTGGCTGGGGCAGCTTCTTGGTCCTACCCCTTATATGGATTTTTTTTGTAGTTTTTGGCCGGGGTTGGATTTGAACCCGCCACCATCCAGCACATGGGACAGGCGCCCTACTCACTGAGCCACAGGCACTGCTCCCTTATATGGATTTTCTTTTCTGGCTCTTTAATGGGAGATGTGTGCATATGTGTGCATGTGTGTCCGCAGGGTGCATGTATGTGCAGGCATGTGCATGTGTCTGCGGGGTGTACATGTGTGTGCATGTACATGCCTGCTGTGAAGCAGGGAGACTAGCTTTGCACTTCTTCCTGTATTCTGTCTGCAGTGCCCTGGGAGCTGTTGTTGCCCTCCTGCTCTGGGGACAGCTTCTTGCAGTGGACGTAAATGATGTCACAGATATTGCAGGTGGGTCTTAGGGTTTGGGCAGGAACTGTGCATCCCCAGCACAGACCTACCAGACGTGCATTGTTTGGGGAGTCCCTGCTCCCCCTTCTCGTCCTTGTTTCAGTGCCACGAAGAACACTGGGGATCCTGCCAGAAATGTGAGGAGACATCCCTTTCTTTGGCTTCCATGTAGGGGGAGGAAGGTCAATGTGCGAAGCAGTTTCCTTTCATCTGACTTTTCATGGGTCTATGGCAGCAATTTCTGAATATTCATTTCCTCTCTGGCTTCTTTTTCTTTGCAGACGATGGCTGCCCAAAGCCCCCGGAGATTGCAAATGGCTACGTGGAACACTCGGTTCGCTATCGGTGTAAGCAGTACTATAGACTGCGGACTGAAGGCGACGGTGAGGCCTGCACAAGGGTCTCTGTGCTCCCTACACACCCCGCCCAAACACTGCCATGGATGTGGCTGGGGTGACCGGCAGAAGTTCACATTTAGATCCTAATAATGATTTGGTGACCAGTAACTGTGGTCTTTTAGATACACTCGCTTTTCTTGGCCCCAGTTTTCTCTTTGTGAAGAGAAGGCAATGCCACGCAGCCCACCCATTTCGGAGGAAACTCTCCAATAGGAGCTCTGGCCAAAGAACAAATGACACCACAGGAAGAAGCCTTTATCTAGAAATTCTCCAGTGCTGGTGCTATGCTGAGTGTTTTATGTTTATTTGCTCACTTAGTCCGCACAGCACCCCTCTGAAGAGATTTTTTTTTTTTGAGATAGAATCTCACTTTGTTGCCCTGATTTGAGTGCTGTGGTGTCATCATAACTCACGGCAAGCTCAAACATTTTTCAGAGACAAAGTCTCACTTTATCGCTCTCAGTAGAGTGCTGTAGCATCATAGCTCACAGCAACCTCCAACTCCTGGGCTTAGGCTAATCTCTTGCCTCGCCTCCCGAGCAGTTGGGGACTATAGGCACCTGCCACAATGCCTGGCTATTTTTTGTCGCAGTTTGGCCAGGGCCGGATTCGAACTTGCCACCCTCAGTATATGGGGCCGGCACCCTACCCACTGAGGCACAGATGCGGCCCTCAAGAGATTCTCTTACCTCAGCCTCCTGAGTAGCTGGGACTATAGGCACCCACCATGATGCCTGGCTAGTTTTTCCATTATCAGTAGAGACAGGATTTTGCTCTTTCTCAGGCTGGTCTCAAACTCCTGAGCTCAGGCAATCCACCCTCTTCACCCCCCAGAGCTCTAGGATTACAGGTGTAAGCCACCATGTCCAGCCCATTATTCTCATTTTGCTGAGGCATCAAAGGCACAGACAGGCCTAAGACCCACCTGCAATATCTGTGACATCATTTACATCCACTGCAAAAAGCCATCCCCAGAGCAGGGCAATGACAGCTCCCAGGGTGCTGCAGAGAATACAGGAAGGAATGCAAAGCTAGCCTCCCTGCTTCATAGCACACATGTACATGCACACACATATGCACTGTGCAGACACACACATGTTCAGGCAGCCTGGAAGTGGCGGAATCAGGATTTGAACCCCGAGCCCTCCCTGTACCGCTGGGCCATGATGGCTGTGGCCACATCTCTTCAGCTGGGCTGAACGAGCACCAGCCCTTGGCTTCCAGCACGATGCAACTCCCCTTCCTCTTCTTGTCATCTTTTAAAATTCTTCTCTTTAAACACCTTCTCTCTCCATTCTATGTACACATTCGATTTCCCTTTTGACTCATTTCCTTCCTCGTTTCAGGAGTGTACACCTTAAACCATGAGAAGCAGTGGACAAACAAGGCTATTGGCGAGAAGCTTCCTGAATGTGAAGCAGGTGGGAGCTGAGGGCTTGGGGTGCAGGCTGGCATCTAGGGTACTGTCACGGGGACACAGCCTGCCTGGGTTGGGCTTCCTCTCAGTGCACAAGAGCCAAGAGGAGAGATCAGGGAGCCACAGCTTCTCAGGCAGAGATGAAGCAGTTAGGTGATAACTCCGGGCAGAGGTCACTAAGAGTCTTGTTCATCTGGGCCTGGAGGGCATGGGCCGAATCCACCGTCCATACTGCCTCCAGATCAGGAGACCCATGCATGCAGACAGCCAGCTCAGCCAGCCCTTGGTCAAAGGTAAAGTAGGCTCTAGGAATAAGTCAGGCAAGGACAGGAAAGCTTAACCTCTGGTAGTGTAATAGAAGCTGGAGACTTCTGTTTCTTTCTTTCTTTTTTTTGAGACAGAGTCTCACTATGTCACCCTCAGTAGAGTGCTGTGACATCACAACTCACAGCAACCTCAAACTCTTGGGCTTAAGCTATTCTCTTGCCTCAGCCTCCCAAGTAGCTGGGACTGGCACAGGTGCTGCCATAATGCCTAGCTATTTTTATTTTTTGTAGTTGTCATTGTTGTTTGGCAGGACCAGGCTGGATTCAAACTCGCCAGCTCTGGTATACGTGGCTGGCGCCTTAGCCGCTGAGCTATAGGCACCGAGCCAAGATTTGTTTCTTTTTTAATGGAGACAGAGCCTCAAGCTGTCACCCTGGATAGAGTGCCGTTGCATCACAGTTCACAGCAACCTCCAATTCCTGGGCTCAAGCAAGTCTCTTGCCTCCACCTCCCAAGTAGCTGGGACCACAGGCATCCGCCCAGCCATTTTTTGGTTGCAGCCGTCATTGTTGTTTGGTGGGCCCAGGCTGGATTTGAACCCACCAGCTCAGGTGTACGTGGCTGGCGCTTTAGCCCGTTGAGCCACAGGCGCCAAGCCAATTTCTGTTTCTTGATACTGGTCAGAAGTATCTCTCCTCCTGCCCCTTCCCCCCAAGGAATAAAAAGGTCCTTCCCAGCTGCTTCTGCTACTAGCGGTGTAGAACTGCCTTGTGTTAACTACACCATCTGTACAGTCTGAGTTCGGCCAGTGCTACACATCTCTATTTATCCAGAGAGAGTGAATTATCACAGCTCCCAGACCTTCCAGTGCCTATCAGGGAATTGTGGATATTCTTTTGTTGTGATAAATTGCTTATAAATGTAATATATTTCATTATCCAGGGCTCAAAAAAAATATATATTTCATTTCTCTTGTGAGTTAGGAAAGCAGGAAAGAGAACTCTGCTTTGTGATGCTAGCAATGAAAAAGCCAAATTATTTTAAACTGTAAATATTGGAAATGAGATGCACAAGTAATAAAGGCAAAGCATTTCAGTCTTTCTAGCTCTGAAAGGCGAGGAGGCCTTTCTCGGATTGGGAGCTCCTTTTGCATGTCTGCTCACGAGTCTCTCGCTCTCCTTGACAGTATGTGGAAAGCCGAAGAACCCAGTGGACCAGGTGCAGCGGATCCTGGGTGGGTCTGTGGATGCCAAAGGCAGCTTTCCCTGGCAGGCCAAGATGGTCTCCCGCCACAATCTCACCACAGGAGCCACGCTGATCAATGAACAGTGGCTGGTGACCACGGCTAAAAATCTCTTCCTGAATCACACAGAAAATGCCAAAGCAAAAGACATTGCCCCTACCTTAAAACTCTACCTGGGGAAAAATCAGCCTGTGGAGATTGAGAAAGTGGTTTTTCACCCTGACTACTCCAAGGTAGATGTCGGGCTCATCAAACTCAAACAGAAGGTGCCTGTTAACGACAGAGTGATGCCCATCTGCCTACCTTCCAAGGATTATGCAGAAGTGGGGCGTGTGGGATATGTGTCTGGCTGGGGGCGAAATGCCAACTTTAGGTTTACTGAGTTACTTAAGTACGTCATGCTGCCTGTGGCTGACCAAAAGAAGTGTGTGATTCACTATGAAAACAGCACAGTGCCCGAAAAGAAGGCACCAAAGAGCCCTGTGGGAGTGCAGCCCATACTCAATGAACACACCTTCTGTGTTGGCATGTCCAAGTACCAGGAAGACACCTGTTATGGTGATGCTGGCAGCGCCTTTGCTGTTCACGACCTGGAGGAGGACACTTGGTACGCGGCTGGGATCCTGAGCTTTGATAAGAGCTGTGCTGTGGCTGAGTATGGCGTGTACGTGAAGACGACTTCCATTCTGGACTGGGTTCAGAAAACCATAGCTGACAACTAACCCAAACATGGCCAGAAGCCCTTACCTGAAAGCAAGGTCTCCCCCTGGTGGAGGGAAAAGTGGATGGGAGCGGATGGGGTAAGACATGGTCTGAAGCTGATGGGTACCAGCCCTGTGTTCTGAGTCAATCAATAAAGTTTTCTCTTGACTCATTTCCGTGCTGTGTTCAGTCCCAGGCCTTTCTTACTCTCTCATTTATGGTCCAGCAGCAGTTGAGTGGTATAGCATCTACAGGGAGTGTAGCAGAAAAGACTCCAAGCCAAATGGAAACCCCTAGGGAGACACCAACTGTTCCACCTTGGGGAATCCTGCTCACTTGAGTGCCTGCTGAATGCCAGATGATCATCATCCTTGTTCTATAGACATGGAAATGGAAACTTGGAGAAGTTAAGTGATTTGTTTAGGGTTAGAAAGCTATTCAGTAGTAAGGATGAACTTGAACCTAGGAGTGTTTGAACATAAACTTGGAGCTCTTTTCATTGCATCCTGTCTTTAAAGTGAATTAGGAGAAAGGGTGCAGGCCTGGTGAGGAAGATGTTAGCTCAAAATGGGATGGAAAAAAGTGTTTTGACACAGACAGCACTTTATTGTGTTCCAAACTACCAGCACTCCAGAAAACAAAGTAAGATGGTGTAAAGGAAGGAGCTCTGGACTTGTTGGGTTTGAATCATAGCTTAGATCATAAATCTGCTAAGTTCTTCAAGCATGCTGGTCTTTTCCATGAGGGGCTTAAAACACACAAGCTCTGAAGTCCCTACCAGCAATAACATTCTGGGACTCCCCAGGAAGTTGGGAGGTCGGAGTCATTTCCCCTGTAGGAGCTGCTTTTCCTACTTGGAAGAAACCTGCCCTCACTAGGAACTAAATGCAAGCCATTTGAGTCTTACCTTCCAAAGACAGGGGTCTTGCTGTTAAAGGTCTCCCACTGTGGTTCCCAACCCCTGGGCCACTGTGGGGAGGCAGCCAGGCTGATCTCTGCAGGGTGCCTCAATCCAGGGTAAAGCACGAAGATGGGCCATCCCTGGGGGCTCCTTATCAAGACCACTGAAACGAAAGGAGCATGGTGGGATCCAGACAGGGTAAAGTCACCAAGACCATCCCTACACAGAGAGTCAGCAGGTGGGCAGGGCTGAGCCCTTTGAACTCCCAATCTGCAGTTAGATTATGGAAGCTGGTTTGCCTGCCTGCTCTCTCCCTTTCCAAATGGGTTATCATGTTATTGACAACTCACTATCCTATATATTTCCAATTACCCAGTCATTTCCTTTTTATCCAATCTTCCTGGGGTCTTGGGATACTTTTCATCCTATTTTTGAATTTTTACACCTTTGCATCTTTTCATGAATGCTCCATCTTAAGAGATCAAAAAAAGGTTTCTGAGGAGTCAAGTTGCTGCACTGAGTCTGCCACTTGACATGTGAGTTACTGTACGCCTCTCCAGCTACCCAGACTTTATACATTAAGTTGGTGTAAAGTCTTGTTACTTTTCCAGCATCGTCTCCTCTGTCAACCTCCAACTCAACCTCCATCCCCAGGGAACCCCAACAGGCTATGGACCTCCTGTTCAGGGCAGCACTGTCACAGGCAGAGCTCTGCCTCCCTCCCTGTCCCCCACTATCTGCCTGTGGAAAAACTGTCTTCTACAGAAAAATCATCTTTCGTGAAACGTAGGAACTGGGCCATACAGCGGGTGAGAAGTTGGTGACCTAGTGAAGCAGCTTCATCTGTATTTATAGCCACCAGCCGCTCCCAACCACTCCCATCACTGCCTGAGCACTGCCCACACCCCCACCTCCCTACCCCCAACCTCCCTCTGTGGAAAAACTGCCTTTTTTTTTTTTCTTGAGACAGAGCCTCAAGCTGTCACCCTGGATAGCATGCTGTGGCATTATAGCTCACAGCAACCTCCAACTCCTTGGCTCAAGCGAGTCTCCTGCCTCCGCCTTCCAAGTAGCTGGGACTACAGGGGCCCGCCACAATGCCAGGCCATTTTTTGGTTGTAGCCATCACTGTTGTTTGGCGGGTGTGGGCTGGATTTGAACTTGCCAGCTCAGGTGTACGTGGCTGGCGTCTTAGCCCGTTGAGCCACAGGTGCCAAGCCGAAAAACTGTCTTCTATGTAACCGGTCCCTGGTGTCAAAAAGGTCGGGGATGGCTGGCTCTCTAGAAAAAAGGTTCTGGAATTCTTATAAACAGGAAGCTCATCTAATGAAACTTTCTCGATATAATCCTTCAGTACACTGACCTTTCCACAACACATCCCCTTCTCATGCCAAAAATACAGCTTTTCCTCCTCATGGTGCACAGTGTCACTCGTGGCCCTCTCGGTCATCAGGGTCTGGCCTTTACTGTCAGTTCTCTCACATGCACCCTCAAGATCCATGGATAAATTTCAACAGGTTAGAGCTAGCAGACCAGTGAACACATGGACCTTTCATTCTAGAAACGGGGAAGCAGATAACAGCCGGACACTGGGAAAAAAGTCAAACACTTAGAATTACTGAGTGTATTAAGTGGTTTCCGGTCACTACTCACAAGCAAAATAATGACAACAGAAAGCCTCTGGTATTTTCTTGATCACTGATCCCTCTGTCCAGCGGCACTTGATGACACCTCCTGCCATCCCCAGCCCTTGGGGCCTTTTTCCTCCCATTTCAGGCCACCCCTTTCTACTTGAGTCATCTGCATCTACACAGCACTCAGCACAGGATGGGACATACAGGACATACTCAGTAAATACTTATGGCATGGAAAGCAACTGGGAAGGGCCAAAAATATAAATTGGGACTTCAGAGAAAAATTCTCCAGAGCCTTCATAAGGAAAGATAGGAGAATTTTTTACATGCGAGTTCTGAACTTTTCCACTTGAGTACTTACCAGATCAAATACTGTGGGATTTGGACAGAAGAACATAAAATCTGACCAACAGTGACTTAGGCAATGAAGACATTTTTATTCTTTTATGGAAGTTGGAAGGAGGTGGGTCTAGAGTTCACTCAGTAGCTCAATAACATCATCAGGGACCAGGTTCTTTTTTCGTTCTTAGCACACTGAGTTTTCATCCTGAGGTTGGCAGCCTCATGTGCCTAAGATGGCATCATGATTAACATCAAAAGCAGGGTGTGGAGGAGAGAGGACAGAGGTGGTGGTGACAGGGTTTGTTTTGCCTTATTCCTAGAGTGGCTCTCTCATCAGCCCAGAAGTCTTCCCTCTATGCTATGCTGGTCAGAATCAAGTCCTGCAGTCACCCCTCCTGCAGGAGAGGCTTAGAAAGGAAGCCGCTGGCAATTTTCAGTGACAGTGCTACCCTGAACAGAATGGGGGTTCTGTTCCCAAGGTGGTCAGGGGCTGTCAAGCAGGTGATAAGCTGGGCCAATGTCCTCCAGCTCAGTACCCATTTTCTCATCCTAGAAGGTCAATGCCTTGAGGCTTTGCAAACAGTAGTATCTTGACCAAGGTTGTGCTAGGTGACCCTGGAATAGCAAGAATTCCTCATAAAGTTTTTAAAATAGGCAAATCCCACAACAGTGACATTTCTTTCTAAACAATTCTGACATCTCTTTTAGTTTTGAGCCCTAGAAGTACAATTCTGCACCTCAGGAAGGGGCGGCAACTTCTGGGAGATCTGTTCCTACTTACTAAGAGTGGTTAATTCTTTGTTTCACTCAAATTTGGTAATGGAGGGTATAGGTTCAAGTTCTCACTTCTTTGGCAATGAAACAACATAAAAGCTAGTTAAATGAGCCAAACATGGCAGTACTTTAATAGAGCCAACAAGGCTCCAAAATAAAAGGAACGGGCAAGAACTATTCTCTATTCAGTAGAGAATTATTCTTTCTTTTTTTTCTTTCAGTTTTTGGCTGGAAGTGGGTTTGAACCTGCCACCTCCAGTATATGGGGCCAGCGCCCTACTCCTTTGAGCTATAGGCGCTGCCTGAGAATTAATTATTCTAAGAGAAATTAGGTAATAAGGACTGGAGCTTTTGGATGTGTGTGTGTCTGCATGTACATCTAGTGTAGAAAATATGTATTTTTGCTCCTATTGGCATTGATTCTCCAATTTACTTGTGTATCAAATAAACATGGTTAAATTGAATTGGTTACTAGCCAATGTTTGGGAAGATTCTGAATTATCTTCAGGTCTAAAGAAAGAACACTATAAAAAGAAGGTAAAAAAACCACCCCCGGGGAAAGTGAACACCACTGACTGCTCTGAGGTTCGCAGGGAGCAGACATTAGGCCGCTCAGGTGAGAGAGGAGCGATCTTCTCCCAGGGGCCAGAACTCTACATGCACGTTTGTCAAACCCCTTCTCCGCTGGGACACTGGACACATTTCTGAAGGACTCCAGAAGAACAGCACAGCTGGGATTCAGGTACTGTTTCCAGACATGTCTTTCTCTTTGTCTTTGACAGCAGTTAGTGTGTTAAATGTCTTGATAGAGAAGGTCATATTTGGGAATATTCTTGGGATCAATAGGACTTTGGACAATAAGTTTTCCTCTCATTGCTCCTCGATAGATTACTTCAATCAAATCTATGAAGTCTTGTTTTGTTTTGAAACTTCCCACAAACTTAGTGTGATCTGGAGACCTAGACAGCACAGAGGAGAAACAACTGCTCTCAGAACTTTTAATAATCACTTTCTGAAGACTTTCAAGATGAACAAAATGAATGGTAGCTTTGTTATTTTTCTTCTTGTCAAGGCGACTTTAGCTATAAAGCCTGACATCGATTTTTTCCATTGATTTTTCTCCCCCACTTGGTACATCAGAATAAAACTCGTACTGTGGGCCACTAGCACAAAAACCTATCATGTGAAGAAGACTCTGCTTCAAAATCGGTTCTAATCACTTCTCCAGGACTCAGTGAGTGTTGGAATGGATGTTTTCCTTTGTTGTTTTGCCTAGGATCTGTGCAAAGCACAGTCACAAGTCATGGCCTCCACATTCTAGTCACTTGTATCTTTGAGTGGGTAAGTATCAAAAAACATTTCAAATATCATCCATGCTTATTGTAGACATTAAAAAAAAAAAACAACAACATAAAATCAGGCTGGGCACGGTGGCTCATGTCTGTAATCCTAGCACTTCTGGGAGGCAGACTGGTTGCTTGAGCTCAGGACTTCAAGACCAACCTGACCCAGAGTGAGACCTTGTCTCTAAAAATAAAAAAACTAGCTGGGTGTTGTGGTGGGTGCCTGTAGTTCTAGCTACTCAGGAGGCAAGAGGATTGCTTGAGCCTGGGGGTTTGAGGTTGCTGTGATATGTGATGCCATGGTGCTCTACCCAGAGTGACTGAGTGACATTTTGTCTGATAAAAAAATAAAAAGAAAAAAAAACCCACCAGTGAGGCCAGAGGCCACCGTTTGGTATATATCCTTTCAATCTTACGTGTGTGCACATGTATTTCTTTTTTCACAGTATTGGAAATTATATTGTACAAACTACTGAGTAATATACTTTTTTCCCAACTAATACATATTTCTTTTGAAGCCATTAACCTATAACATAATATTAGATTTCTGCAAATGTAATTACTTGGTTAAAAAGTTTAAATACTTTTAAGTGTTTCATACATAGGGTCATAAATTGCCCTCCAAAAAGCCTGTACCAAATTAATACTTACATCAACTGGATTCCAGAAGAATAAATAGCTCTAAAATGCTCTTTCAAATGATAAAGTATACAGATCTAGATTAAGTAGACACCTAACCACAGTAAGAAATGATAGATACATTCAGTAATAAATGTAAAGTATTCAGACAGTAACTGGATGAAGCAGAAGGCATTAAAGAAGACTTCATGTCACTTATTCTTTATTTATTTATTTATTTATTTTTTGAGACAGAGCCTCAAGCTGCCACCCTGGATAGAGTGCTGTTGCATCACAGCTCACAGCAACCTCCAATTCCTGGGCTCAAGTGAGTCTCCTGCCTCTGACTCCCAAGTAGCTGGGACTACAGGTGCCTGCCACAACGCCCGGCCATTTTTGGTTGCAGCCGTTATTGTTGTTTGGCGGGCCCGGGCTGGATTCGAACCCACCAGCTCAGGTGTACGTGGCTGGTGCCTTAGCCACAGGTGCCGAGCCATGTCACTTATTCTTGACAAGCTTTGGTGAAGATTGATTTCAAAAATCTCCAAGTGGCAGAAGATAGGAAACATAGTGAGAGAGAAGCATATCCTAGTTTGCGAGAAGGAATGCTTCTTTTATAAATCCCACCTGCCAGGCCCGAAGGTTAAGAACAACTACATATTTTGTTTTAGATGAAATTCCCAGAAAACTTATTAAGTTCTTTCTTTAGCTAATATAACTGTTCTATATTTTAGAGTTTCAGATAGTTAGTATTTCACAAATTGTATTATTCCTTCATATTTAATTTGGAAATTAGAATTTGCCAATCATACCTGAAACATTCTCATTTTGTGCAAAAGTTTTACATAAAAAACTATAGCCTATACCAACTGAGGAAACAATACTGATATAAGACTCACAGAGATGCAAACAGGTGAGATATTGCAACTCCTGAGATAAAGGACACTTTTAAGATTGTTATAGGTAAGTCACCTTAACTTACCCATAATCCACTTTCATATGCTGCCCATTGAAGAAAAATACAGTAGATGGAATATAACTGATGTCAAAATACTGTGTATAAACAGGAGTTCGGTCCACATCTACCAGGTATATAGTAGCCATTTTACTTAGGTCAGAAGAGGTCTTAGAAAGCTGCAAATGACAACATACATGTAGGTTATGATATGAGAAGTAGCCACTGTGTCTTCTATGGAAGCTTTACTATAACAGAGTATTCTGTTTGAAAAAATTCCTGGGTTGAGAATCTAGCCTATTTGGGTTCCACGTTAGATACAGCATAACCTTATCAACCAGAATCTGAATCATTGTCAACAAGGTTACGAGAAGACCCTGGGTAAAACTGAGAATATGCTGTATTCTTCCTTTAATTTTTTTATATCTTGAATTGTTTCTATAAAAGTAATCTATGTTCACTTAAAATAACTTAGAAATACATAATGTAGATACTGATATTCCCTAAAATCTCTTTCCTCTGAATCCTCCTAAAAATAACTATAATAATTAGTAGCAAACACATACATGACAGTTTTACTATGTGCTAACTGTCCTAAGGGCTTATCATTTATTAATTCTTGGCCAGGCATTGTGGTGGGTGCCTGCTACTTGGGAGGTTGAGGCAAGAGAATCACCTAAGCCCAAGAACTGGAGGTTGCTGTGAGCTGTGACGCCACAGCACTCTACTGAGGGTGACAAAATGAGACTTTGTCTCTAAAAAAAAAAAAAAATGTGTTAACTCATTTAATCCTTACAACATTCCTACGAGGTATGTACTATTAGAGTATACCCATTTTATAGAGGAGGAAACTGAGGTCCAGGGAGGTAAAGTATTTTGTCCAAGTCACACAGTTACTAAACAGTAGGGATGGGATTGGAACTTCAGCAGTGTGGCTTCAGAGTCTACTACTGACCTCTGTCATAGTTCCTCTTCCCTACAGTTGAGGGTATAATCCTCTGGTCCTTTCTTCACCAGTGTGTTTCTTCACACACTTATTCTTTTTTTTTTTTTTTTTTAACAATCACTTTTAACCACAGAAATGAGGATTCTTATACTCAGCTTCTACAGTGATGGCAGCAATAGAAATGATGGGAAGAGGTCTTACTCCTGGGTTAGTCTTTCTTCGTGATAAATATAGACAAGAATATGCCTACCCTGTCCTGTACTCTTCCTTCATACTAATCAGAAGGTGAAAATGTGCTGTAAGATCAGAGATTATCATTAGGGTATTCTGGAGACAGGGAAGAGTCCTGGCAGTTATAGAAAAGTGAGTTTGAATCTCAGCTCTAGAATTTAGCAGATCTGTGCCCATGGGAAATTATTTGACCTCCCTGGTATTCGTGGGGCTGCTATTACTCTACTGTGTGGGCATCAAAAAAAGATAATGTCCATATGTGCTAGTTAACCACGTTTCCTGCTCTTCCACTGCCTTGTTGGTGAAACTGAGCACTGAGAGCTGTTAGAAGGAAGGACATCTAGGAAAGCTTCAGCACCATCACAGATGTGGGGGTTCAGCTCAGGGCAGCACACACCACCTCTTAGTCAAAGTGCGCTGATGACTGAGCAGCTTCACAATGAGCCCTGCCTGCTCTAATTTAAGCACTTTGCAGACAATATACAGATTTTTAATAAAGCCATTTTTAAAAAATCCACTTACAATATCATCTAGCTGCAGGCAGACAGGATCTTCATCTCTCCCAAATCTGAGCACCAACACCTTCTCAGCAGTACTTTTTATCACCTGGTCTACTTCCTTTTTGCAGGTCAGCTTGGGCAGGAGGAAACTCATCTTGAAATAATTCAAATGTTAATCTTCACCATCAATTCTGAAATAAAGCTGTGATATATAAAGACAGTTTAGATTAAATGCATGAATGCTTATTTAAAAAATTAATTTTTAGAGGTTACACATTTACATGGTTTTTAAGAACATATATAGAAAGGTATACAGTGAAAAGTTTCCCTCTCCTTGTCCCTGCTTCCAGGCCCATTCTCACTGCCCCATGTTTTCCCACACACCAAGAAACAGCTTTTGTTACTTTCTATTTATCTTCTAGAGTTTCTATATTTTCTCCACTTTTTTACCCCAAAAGATAGCCTATTTTATCAGTCCATGTTCCAGCAGGAAAACCACGACATTCTCAAACATGGCAATCTGAAGACAGTTTAACTAAGGCCAGTTAGAAAAGCACCAAGGTGAAGTGCAGTACTTTGGGGCTAGTACCAGCGGGGAAGAGAAATGCTGTTCGTCCCTTGAGGCCTGAAGGAGCCAGGGGAAGAAGCAGTCAGGAGAACTGTGAGGCAGAGAGGTGAGTGGAGGAGGCATGCACAGGTCAGCCTGCTGAATAGGGATGCAGCCACTCTCTTCTTCTCTAGCCTCTGCCTGTGCCCCCACCGACTGACTCCACCTGGAACCAGAGTGCAGGGGAGTGGCTAAGGCAGGTAGGCCTCCTGGTCCCCAGAGCAGTCCAGGGGAGGATAAAGAGTGGCTCTCAAGGGGCAAATGGCACACGTTTAGCACACACACTTTATCCACTAATGGGGGAGGGGGTGTCTTGGTGTGTGCCACACCTTTTGGGGGCAAAACACAATTGTAAGAGGGACTTTACCTAACAAATGCAATCGGTGTAAACTGGTTTCTTGTACCCTCAATGAATCCCCAACAATAAAAAAAAAATCTAACCTATGATGATCTTCCCATGCCTCTATAAAGAAATCTTCCATATTCTTTGTCAGAGTGGCATGCTATTTCACACAGGTCTTTTACTGATGGAAATCTATATTATCACAAATATTGGCTTAAGAATTCTTAGTGCATACCTTATTAGGCACACCTCAGCACACGGCAAACAGATCAGTTAAGAATCTATATAAAAACACAATTAAATAAATCATAAAATACTGAGGCACAAGGGGCCTAATCTGACCTCCTCAATTTACAAACTAGTTTGCTTATAGTTACACAAGAACAAGAACTATAACACAGGCCATCAAATTTCTAGTCCAGGTTTTCTTCTACTACAACAAGCTCTTATTTTCATGATGGGAAGAATTTTCAATTTTGAGAAACTCTTCATTGGGATATCTGACATTTTGAGTTCAGTGCAACAAAAAGAGAAGATTTCTTTCTTTATATATTTTTTGGTCACAAATCACTAATTTTAAGATATAAATTAAGAGCTAGATGTGGTGGCTCAGGTCTGTAATCTCAGTGACTTGGGAGGCTGAGATAGGAGTAGTGCTTGAAGCCAAGAGTTTGAAACCAGCCTGGCTAACACAGCAAGACTCTGTAACTGAAAAAAAAAAGTATGTGTTAATAAAAATTCATATAGAAAAATCAAATTGTCCAGCAATGGGTCATACTTCAAATGGGGATGTTGATTGCTAGGAGGGACTTCATCAAACACTAGCAGAACAAATTACCAATGAAAGGGAATGCGAAAGAGAAGATGGATCTGTCCCACCAGTAGAATTCAGACGGACAGCAGTCTCTCTGTATTGCTGATAAAGAGGAGGAATTAAGGGGAGGGCATTGAGTCAACATGAAGGTCAGGGGTGGGACTGGACAAATGTTGGAAGGAGGAGAGAGAAATTGAGACCACACCTAAGAAAACGTCCACAGCAAAAGACATCAACAGAGGATTCTGATGTACACCAGAAGAAGAGGTACAAATGGACAGTGAATATATTTCAAAAACTTTGCTAGTAAGCAAAGAAAATGAAAAGATGTTTTAAAAATCTATTCAAATGGCACAAATTAAATGAGATAGTAGTACACAATAATGGCAAGCATATGACTATGGCAGGGGGTAGAGGGCCCCTGCTGGAAGGTAGCGAGATAAAACCTTGCTGGAAGGAAAGCCTGTCGTATACTCTTCGACCAACAATTCCATTTCTGATTTATTTCTTGGTAAATACACTTAATTAGACACGTGGACACAGACCGATGAAGGAAGGATACCCAGTTCTGGACGCAAAAAAAATTTGATGTCACTTTTGGACAGAACCTAAGCATAAAGTGTAAGTACGTATTTACACAGAAAAACAACTGGACATCAACGTCCCCAGTGTTTACCTCAGCGTGTGAACAGACGGTTGGTTTTTACTTACATTGGGGCGTAGGTCAAAGTATTTTTCCGCGTGGCTGCGTCACTCCCGGCCCGCAACTGCCGGGCGCGAGGATACTTGGCCCGTCTAAGTCACCTCCCCGCTTCCACGTCAGGGTCGTCCACGCCGCTGCCCGTTCCCGGAAGAGCCAAGACACCGGAGGCTGATTTCTTCTGCCCGGAGTTGGGCAGCCAACCCTAAGCCAAAGTGACCCCAGACTGTTGCCTAGCAACCCTCGCGGGACAATTTAGCCGGAAGGAAACCGAAGAGGAAATCGCCCAAGCGCGGAAAAGGAGTCCCAATAGAGCGCCAGGAGCTGGAAATACTAGTCTCCGCCCACGCAGATCGGAAGCCAGGGGGTCACTTCCGCCCTCACTAAATATGGCCGGCATATTTTTTCCTTTCCCGCCCCTTCTTCAGGTTAGAGGCGGGGTCTCACCTCGTAGGCTAAGCGTGATTGGTCGCGAGGAGACTCGGAAGCGTCTCTGATCTGAGCCGCAGAGGAGGCCTGGGGAGGCTGGTCGCGTTCTGTGACACTTTCGGATTTGGGAATTTGCGTTTTCCAGGCTGCTCTCTATGGTATTTTTGGACGGATAGAAGAGACCGCGCAAGGTATTAAGGGACAATAATGGCCGCCTTCAAGGTGTGGATTTTAGCTCCTTGAGGCCTTCTGTGCGAGAGGTGGCAGCGCCGGCTCCCCAGAACTCAGGACGGGAGCGCCCCGGGAGTCGGGCTTGGTGAGGTGAGTGCCCCCTTTTCCTTCCTGACTGGCCCGTGGCCATTCACGGCGGCTCCAGGCGGTGGCTATTGGTCCTCTGCTCAGGTCCGGGCCCGGTTTGGGAATTTCCTCTCTCATCCCTGTCATCTACCTCGGCTCTTTCACCTCGGGGCAGCAGCGCCCGTCCTGCCTGCCCTGGCCGTCTGTCTGCTGTGGTCAGAGCCGGCTGAGGTCCAGGATGGTGCCCAGGGCCGCCCTCCCCAGACTGCCGCCGAGCCGAGCGGGGCTCGTGTCTTCGTCTGCTCTCTCACTGTGCTGTCGCCATCAGGCAGGCTGGCGGGCGTTCTCTTCTATTAGAATGTCAGAACCAGGTGGGCGGGAAGTTCTGTTTTGTTCTCTTTAGCCTCACCGACGAGATCAGTGATTGGCTCATGGGGGGCATTCAATCAATCATTGAATCCGGATTCTTTTCTCGCTGTTTTTCTCGTACCGCTTGTGGTTTGTTCGCCATTAATTCTCCAGAATTTTGTTCTTTTTTTTTTAAATAATTTTATTAAATCATAATTGTGTACATTGGTGCAATCATGGGGCACAATGTGCTTACTTCATATACAATCAGAAACATTTTGATCATACTGTTAGAGATAGCCTCATGATATTTTCTTAATCACTATATGAAGACATTGATATTCTACATTTAATAAGTTTCACCAGTACCCTGCTAAGATGCACCGTAGGTATGATCCCACTAATTGTCCCCCTCCACCCATTTTGTTCTTTAACTCTTTATTTGTTCCTTTCTGGAGCTAGTTAAATTCTCCTTGTATGACTCCTTGTGTTGTGTTGCTATTTCTAGAAATGTTTGGTTTCCTGTTCCCCTTTAATAGGCTTAAATTTCATTCATTCATTCATTTATCAAACATTTATTTTGCTAGGCACTAGTCTAGAGCAGTCAACAAGACATACAAGTTTCTCTCACCTCTGTAGAATGGCATTCTAGGGTGTATTTCCTAGTTTAGACAACTTCTGAACAGAGTCTGCATACATATACATGTATACATACTGCCTTCCTGTCTGTTTTCCCTTTTCTGTTCTGCTTGATGATATTTTCAAAATGTATCTCTTGTTTCTGTGTTTCTATTACATGTTAAGTCTGTTTGGCAGAACTTCTATAGAGCTGTGCTTTTATTTAGAGCTTGACAAAGAATTCTGGATTCCGATGGTACTTGATCCTTTGACAATTCTTTTGCTTTATTAACTTGCTGGAGTTAGGGGAACTATCCAATCATCTAAAACAGTCAAATATTTTTAAGTGGGATTTGTGTAGTTGGAAGTAAAGAGGAATTTGTTACAAGTTTAGCATCAGGAAGTTGGTCACTTAAATACTCTTAAGTAACACCATTCTTAACATGGTATTTCTCAGCAATATTTTGGTGACTGTGGATTGTCATTAAACTGATTTTGGCTGCCATGAGTTATCTTCTTCCATGAAACATAACTAATCCAAAAAATGCCAGTAAAGTATGGAGATCATGGATGGTAGCCTTGTATTCCACCTCTGCTGTGCTGTATCTGTTGTGTAAAGGGAAGAAGTAGAACTTGCAAGAAATCGGTATGGATTAGTCAATATATAGGACCATAGAAAATAAAATATTATAACAATTACCCTATGTAACTCTTTGTGGTTACAGAGTGCATTCACATACAATTTCTTGTTTGAGTCTCATAATAGCTCCATAGTCTAGACAATGCAAAAATTATTACCTCATTACAGATGTAAAATCATGGCTAACCAAAGGTTCAGTTATTGGTTTAGGATCATGCAGGTAGAAAATGTCAAGAGTCTGATTTCTAATTGAGGCTTCTGAATCAGGTTTATTGGGGTTTCTGCTATACTCCTTATAGACACCATTGTTTTCTTCTCTTAGTGAAGACTTTTCTTGCCTAGATGGTACCCTTTTGGATCCTGGTATGTATGGGGGAGGTGTATGCATCTATTTTGGTGTCTATTGAGGTAGGAATAGAAGAGATTGTCAGTGACTTTATGGAAAGATCTTGGAAAAAGGTAGTAAAAGTCATCCTGCTGTTGGGAGTTGGGGGTAGAGGGAAGGCTGTCCACTTAAGTACACCCATAATTGCAGTTATCCTAGGATATAGCAGAGCTGAGGCTTCTTTCCTCCTCTTCTTTTACATCTAGTACTAAATGTTTTGTCTTCCTTCCACAGAAATCCCAGAGCCTGTGATGGCGGACACCAGTGAGGATGCCTCCATCCATAGATTGGAAGGGACTGATGCGGACTCTCAGGTTGGTGGTCTTATTTGCAAGACCAAAAGTGCGGCCAGTGAGCAGCATGTCTTCAAGGCCCCTGCTCCTCGCCCTTCATTGCTGGGGCTGGACTTGTTGGCTTCCCTGAAACGGAAGGAGCGAGAAGAGAAGGATGATGGGGAGGACAAAAAGAAGTCCAGAATCTCTTCCTACAAGGACTGGGAAGAGAGCAAGGATGACCAGAGGGACGCTGAAGAGGAGGGTGGTGAGCAGGCTGGCCGAAATAGCCGAAAAGACAGGTAAAGGCCTCAGGATGGGGTGGCCCAAAGGGAAGCAAATGGCGTCCAGGAAGTAACATCTCATGTTTATCTGTCAGTTTTTCTGTTGGAAATTTAGTCTTTAAGATTTTATTGTGGTCTTGGTGCCTATAGCTCAGCAGCTAGGGCTCCAGCCACATATACTGGAGCTGGCAGGTTTGAATCCAGCCCAGGCCTGCTAAACAACAATGACAACTACAACCAAAAAATAGCTGGGCGTTGTGTCAGACACCTGTGGTCCCAGCTACTGGGGAGGCTGAGGCAAGAGAATCGCTTGAGCCCAAGTGTTTGAGGTTGTTGTGAGTTGTGATGCCATGGCACTCTTACCCAGCACAACATAGTGAGACTCTGTCTCAAAAAAAAAAAATTTTTTTTTATTGTGATTTTATAATATTGATGATAGGTAGGAATTTTCTTCAGATTTGTGCAGAAAATTTTTTTTGTAGAGGCAGAGTCTCACTTTATCGCCTTTGGTGGAGTGCTGTGGTGTCACACAACTCACAGCAACCTCCAACTCCTGGGCTTGGGCGATTCTTTTGCCTCAGCCTCCCATGTAGCTGGGACTACAGGCGCCCGCCACAATGCCCGGCTATTTTTGTTTTGCAGTTCAGCTGAGGCTGAGTTTGAACCTGCCACCTTTGGTTTATGGGGCCAATGCCCTACTCGATGAGTTATAGGCGCTGCCCCTGTGGAGAAAAATTGAAAGGTGACTAGAGTAGATGATGGAGGTTAGAAATGCCTTTAGTACCAGGGAGATAAAGGAAAGATCACTTGTTTGGCAGAGCCAAAAGTTTCAGGCAGTTTTCCTCCAGTGGAGGGCCCTTTATCACTTGTTTTCTTTGTTTCAGACATTATCGGTCTGCTCGGGTAGAGACTCCCTCCCATCCTGGTGGTGTGAGTGAAGAGTTTTGGGAACGCAGTCGGCAGAGAGAGCGGGATCGGCGGGAACATGGTGTCTATGCTTCATCCAAAGAGGAAAAGGATCGGAAGAAAGAGAAATCTCGGGATCGAGACTATGACCGCAAGAGAGACAGAGGTAGACTGCCCAGCATAGTTCTCATTGCCTGTGAGCATTTGGAGAAATGAGTCACCCTTTTTCCTGTTGTAAGAGTTTTTACCACACCCATTAACTATTGGCATGATTTTAGCCTCATTGGTTGACCCTGGGACTGGGAATAACAGGCAGTTTAAGAAAGGAGCTATTGCGGCTCGGCGCCTGTGGCTCAACGGGCTAAGGCGCCAGCCACGTACAACTAAGCTGGCGGGTTCGAATCCAGCCCGGACCCGTCGAACAACAATGACGGACGCAACCAGAAAATGGCCGGGCGTTGTGGCGGGCGCCTGTAGTCCTAGCTACTTGGAAGGCAGAGGCAAGAGACTCGCTTGAGCCCAGGAATTGGAGGTTGCAGTGAGCTGTGATGCCACAGCACTCTACCCAGGGTGACAGCTTGAGGCTCTGTCTCAAAAAAAAAAAAAAAGAAAAGAAAAGAGCTATTGCTTGTGACGTAGCTGCTTTGCTTGAGTGTGTGGTCCTCATTTTATTTTGAGGATTGGTGACAAAGGAGATAATGGGTAATGGGTACACGAAACTGGAATTAAAAATAGTGTTGATGACAGAGAAAGGACAATGCTATGGAGCAAACTAGACATACAGCCTAACTCGGGCTTTGCTTAGTATCAGTTAAGTTCAAAGCTTATAGACTCGCAGCTATTAAAAAACTCACTATAGATTTGTAACTTTTCTTTTCTGAATTTTTACAGGAAGATAACTACTATTGTGAGTTTGAAACTTTCTAGCCAGTAACTATTTTTTCCCCTTGAAAGCATCAGGAGCCCGAGGATCACTCTAGAGCAGGGCAGGTTGCACCCGTGGTGATGAGTGAGTGGGTGGCCTGTGTTTTCTCTAGGGTGAAGATGGGTGTTCTCTTGGACGGACTGGACACATTTTTTTTTTTTTTAATTGTTTCAGGTTAATTTGAGGGTACAAAGAATTAGGTTACAATGTTTGCATTTGTTAGGTAGAGCCCCTCTTATATTTATGTCCTGCCCCCCGAGGGTTGTGCCACATACCTTAACATTGTGCCCATTAAGTGGGAACACACTCAGCCACTTTCCTCCTCCCTTCCTGCTCCCTCATTCTCTTGTCCCCCACCTTGAATTGATTTGAGTTTTTCTCTTATGTAAACGTGTATTAGATCATCTACTGGCTTCATATTAGCATTGAGTACATTGGATACTTGCTTCTCCCTTCTTGTGATACTTTTCTAATAAGAATATGTTTTAACTCCATCCAGGTTAATACAAAAGATATAAAGTCTCCATCTTTTTTAATAGCTGAATAAATAGTATTTCATGGTATACAAATACCACAGTTTGTTAATCCATTCCTGGGTTGGTGGGCATTTAGGTTATTTCCATAATTTGGCGATTGTAAAATGAGCTGCAATAAACAATCTAGTGCAAATGTCCTTATAATAACATGGTTTTTTTTCTTCTGGGTAGATGCCTAGTAATGAGATTGCAGGATCAAATAGGAGGTCTAATTTGAGTTCTTTGAAGAGTCTCCATACTTCCTTCCAAAGAGGTTGTATTAGTTTGTAGTCCCACCAGCAGTGTAAAAGTGTTCTCTTCTTTCCACATCCATGCCAGCATCTGCAGCTTTGAGAGTTTATGATGTGGGCTGTTCTCACTGGAGTTAGAACAGTGGTGATTCTGATTTGCAATTCTCTGATGATCAGGGCTGATGAGCGTTTTTTCAAATGTTAGTCATTCGTCAGGACACAGGTTTTTGAGGTCTGCATGTGGCTTTTCACAGATGAGCGGGATGGAAGTAGGCACAGCAGCAGGTCTGAGCGTGATGGGGAGTCAGAGCGCAGCAGCAGAAGAAATGAGCCGGAGAGCCCACGTCATCGGCCGAAAGGTAGACTTAGCCGTTTCCTGGGGTGGTCAGTAGGGATTGAAGTGTATAAAAGGCAGAATGCGTGACTCCCATCTTCAGTGGAGCTATGAGGCATTGAGTCAAAACTCCTGACCCACCATGAGCCTCCTGGAATACTTGGTCCCGAGCCATGTGAGCACAGGTTTGCCTGTGTCTTTTGAGATGGATATGCTTCCTTTAAGTGATGTACTCGTCTGATGGGTGGCCAGTTTCCAGATGGCAATAAAGGTCACAGGGAGTTGAGAGCAGAGGAAAGATCTATTTTTTAAAAAAATTGGTTTTATTCAATAGGGGTATGTTTGCAGAGGTAAATTGAATATGCCTTAAAATTTGAAACATGGTTAATTAAAATTCAGATATCTTTAAAAACTGTCAAAGCCATCTTACCCCTTATGAATAAGTGCATGGTTTGTAAATAATGAAAGAAGTAAATTTGGGGAATTGATTACTAGTTGATCATTCTGGAGCCATGTCTTGGTTCAATTAGATGTTTCTCACAGCTGTATCTTTTGTGGCCTCAGATGCAGCCACCCCTTCAAGGTCCACCTGGGAGGAAGAGGATGGTGGCTATGGGTCCTCCAGGCGCTCGCAGTGGGAATCGCCCTCCCCGACACCTTCCTATCGGGATTCTGAGCGGAGCCATCGGCTGTCCACTCGAGACCGAGACAGGTGAAGTTCTGGGTGGAGCAGCCCAGTTTCTCTGGGGGTGGGGCTGGGGGGCTGTGCAGGGAGAGCAGGAAGCAGCCTGGGGAGCAGGGCTCAGTAGCTCAGTGACTGTTTCTTGATGCTGGTTCTGTTGCTTCTCAGGTCTGTGAGGAGCAAGTACTCAGATGACACTCCTCTGCCAACTCCCTCCTACAAATACAACGAGTGGGCCGATGATAGAAGACACCTGGGGTCCACCCCACGTCTATCCAGGGGCCGAGGTAAGGCCTAGGAGGAGGAGGCGGAAGAGTACAGGTTCTGCCCCTGGGGATGAGCCAGGGCTGTGCGGGCTGACTTGCTACCTGTGCTCCTTCAGGAAGACGAGAGGAGGGCGAAGAAGGAATTTCATTTGACACAGAAGAGGAGCGGCAGCAGTGGGAGGATGACCAGAGGGTAAAGCCTGACACCTTAGAGGGTCTGATCGAGTGGGTGGGTTATGGGAGGTGTTAGAGCCCAAGGTCCGCAAGTGACCCTCTGGCATGATTGGGCTTTGATGAGGTGCAGCTGAGCCTGGGGCTGCCTGAGGCCCTAGAATCACTCTGCAGAGGCCCAGCCTGCACTGCCTGCCTGCTACTGGGTGGTGATGACCTCACTCTTGATGTGTTGGTGCCACCGTGTGGCGAGTCTAAGAAGTACTGTCACCGTGGGCTGGCATTCAGTCAGATGTGTTATTTCTCCTCTTGAGGTTCTCCAGGTGGCCAGTGGGGGTGAGGTCACTGCTTTGTGACAGTGACTTCCTACCAAGCACCTCCCCTGCCAGTGCGTCCCATGCATAAACTTCATCTGTCCCTTACTGTCATTGCTTTGCCCCATGCCTGCAGCAAGCTGACCGGGACTGGTACATGATGGATGAGGGGTACGACGAGTTCCATAACCCCCTGGCCTACTCCTCTGAAGACTATGTGAGGAGGCGGGAGCAGCATCTGCACAAACAGAGGCAGAAGCGGATTTCGGCTCAGCGGAGACAGATCAATGAGGTGAGGCCGTCTGGGATGGGTGCCCAAGCTCAGGGCCAGGGAGGGGATGGCTGCACACCTATCTTCCGTTGCCTAGAGGGTCAGATCTAGGCAGACCTCCGAAGGTGCAGCGGGGTGGGTAGCTGGAGAGCTGTTTGGTCATTTAAGAACAAAATCCCTGCTTGTGCTCCTCTCTCCCGCAGCCCTTTCCTGGGGGTGGGGGGGGTGCTGTTGAGGATGACAGGCATGGTGGGACCTACTTCTGGGGTCTGTGTTCTTTGTGTCTCTGGTTTGGGCTAGAATGCCATTCGTGTGTCCATCTAGGGGTTCTGACCTTAGAGGTTTTGACTTAGATGTCAGGAGCCGCTTGAAACAAAACATTGCAGGTGACTTGGGTTCAGTGACTCTTCTGTCTCAGGAACTGCACGTAGCGAGGCCTGTGACGTCTCTGTGGCCCCTTGTGGCCCCTCTGTCAGTCCTTGACCTGAGAACTTGCCTGGTGACCTTTCAGAATGACCTTCCAGCTGCAGTCTGAGTCTCCTCTTGTGTCCCTACAGGATAATGAGCGCTGGGAGACTAACCGCATGCTCACCAGTGGAGTGGTCCACCGGCTGGAGGTGGATGAGGACTTTGAAGAGGACAATGCGGCAAAGGTGCACCTCATGGTGCACAATCTAGTGCCCCCCTTCCTGGATGGGCGCATCGTCTTCACCAAGCAGGTGAATCTCCCTGCCTGGAGACAGGATGGGTCAGGAAGACCTGATGTGGCAAGGGAAAGAAAAAAGAATGGGAAGAAAGCCCCATATCCTGAGAGGGTAGCAGCCCCTTCTGGTTGATGGGGCCATTTTGAAATGGGCCTTCTTAGTGATTTTAATGACTGGCGATTTCTTCTTTCCTCAACCTGGTGCAGCCAGAGCCTGTGATTCCAGTCAAGGATGCCACTTCTGATTTGGCCATTATTGCCCGGAAAGGCAGCCAGACAGTGCGGAAGCACAGGGAGCAAAAGGAACGCAAAAAGGTTGGTTTCTTGTCACTGGGGCTGGAAGTCTCTGTGCACTTTGTTTCCTTTTTCTTCTCTTTGAAGATCTCCTTAGGCTGCATAGGTGGATTTCTGTTAGAAGTTAGAAAACACACAGGGAGCACGAATCAGCCCTGGGAGGAGGGTATGGTGTTCCTTCATCAGGTCCTTTGTCATATGGCGCTGTGCCTGATGTTGGGACAGCTGGGGGCTCGAGGCTTGGAATGTGTGGCTGGGGGAGTCTGCACCTGCTGGGGTCCCAAGGTAGAGCTGACTTACTTTTCTTAATCAGGCTCAGCACAAACACTGGGAACTGGCTGGGACCAAACTGGGAGATATAATGGGTGTGAAGAAAGAAGAAGAGCCGGATAAAGGCCTGACAGAAGACGGGAAGGTGGACTACAGGTGGGCAGCCTCTGCCAGCAGTGCAAGGCATGCCAGGCAGAACTGAGAGGAAACAGTTTCCATGTTGCTTTGAATCTTCTACTTTCCTTAGTCCTTTTCTCCTGGCTTCTTTCCTGTCTTCCTGCTTTTCCTAGATACTATTCCTACTGTTACATTGCCACTACCAAAGAGCTCTATGCTGGTGGTGGTGTGAGGAGAGTGAGGCCCAGGGAAATTGAGTGACTTGTCTGAGGTTGCCTAGCTAGTAAACGGGGGAGCTGGGGTCAGATGCAGGCAGTCCCACATCAGAGTCCACGTCCTGGCCACTCTGCCTTTAAAGGTCTCTCAGGTATTCAGGGTGGGAAGCTGAGTTTCGCTCCTTTAGTTACATTTCAGTATAAAGCAGAATTATTTTGAACAGTTTCCAAAATAGGAAGGATTATGTTACCAGGTAGTGACTTCTCTCTCTGTTGCTCTGTGGCCACAACTCCTCAGGAGACATGTATGGCTATTTTAAGTCTTTAAGTATTGTGGTGAGAATGCCCGAGGGCCTTCTCCATAGTTAGTGACCAGGTGATTGATTTCAGCTCCCCTTGTGCTCACACTCTGTTTAGGACAGAGGCTGTGCCCAATTGGTAAACTGTAACTTCTCTGAGCCACCTTTGGTTCTGTTTGACTCCGGGGCATTAAGCATGTTGTGAATGATGGATTCCCTCCCATGGCAGTGGTCCCTGGGCTGGCAAGAAATAGCTCAGATTACCTGGCTGCTTCGGTGTCTCAGAGATTCTCGTCCAAGTTGTTCTCTTTCCTGGACATAGGAAAAAGGGTGGGAGGGACAGTCAGGAGGGACAAGGTGGGAAGTGGTGCTGAGGTTGCTGTGTGTTTTCAGGACAGAGCAGAAGTTTGCAGATCACATGAAGAAAAAAAGTGAAGCCAGCAGTGAGTTTGCAAAGAAGAAGTCTATCCTAGAGCAGAGGCAGTACCTGCCGATCTTTGCAGTGCAGCAGGAGCTACTCACCATCATCAGGTAATTCCGCCATGGGGCCAAATTCCAGTGTTGAATCAGGGGTGCCTCCTTTGCCTCCTGTGTGTACTTGGGAGCTCTTTTCTTATGTCTGTTGCAATTGATGGAGATCGGAAGTCATTTTTCCCTCAGACCTGGTTGCCCTGGGCTGTGCTGCACAAAGTCACAGATAGCATCATTTTGTCTCCACTCACTTACTTAAACTTCACCATATTCCTGACATTTTTGTAAGAACTTTACACAATTAAGTCTTCCTCCCTAAGAGGGCATGCTCCTTGGATAGCTAGACATGGGTGGTGACTTCCTGCAGGCTCAGATTGGCCTTCCACTTGGGCTGATGAGCCTTGCTCTGCTTTTCCTTGTAGAGACAATAGCATTGTGATTGTGGTTGGGGAGACGGGGAGCGGCAAGACCACTCAGCTAACCCAGTACTTGCATGAAGATGGTTACACAGACTATGGGATGATTGGGTGCACTCAGCCCCGGCGTGTGGCTGCCATGTCGGTGGCCAAAAGAGTCAGCGAAGAGATGGGGGGAAACCTAGGCGAGGAGGTGAGTGGGCACGAGGGCCGAGGGCTGTAGTTATTCCCTGATGATTTCTGCCTGTTTGTGCCAGAGGATGTGACCTGTAAAGCGTGGCCCTCAGCACAGACTGTGTTAGTGGTGAGCCAGTGGCCAGGACTTCTGAGCCATCTCTGTGACCTCCAGGTGGGTTATGCCATCCGGTTTGAAGACTGCACTTCAGAAAACACCTTGATCAAATACATGACGGATGGGATCCTGCTTCGAGAGTCCCTCCGGGAAGCTGACCTGGATCACTACAGTGCCATCATCATGGACGAGGCCCACGAGCGCTCCCTGAACACCGACGTGCTGTTTGGGCTGCTCCGGGAGGTGAGGAGCTATGGGGTTCATCCCTCTGTGTCCATGGGGCGTGGACGAGCACACTGCTGGTAGTTGCTGACAGAGGTGCGTTGCCGAGTTCAGACCTGGGTTGTAATTTACTCTATTCTTGCTCAGCTGATTTGGGTTTTCTTGGCCATGGCTCCATTCTGCTGTCTTCAGGGTTGTTATGAATCTACGAGGCTGATCCATCAGCTTTGGCTTCTGTTTTATTTGGGAGAAACGGTGATGAGACTAGAAGGTGGGAGCCAAGGGTCCCAAACCCGTGGGAGCCCTGAGCAGCCTTTTCTATCAGGTAGTGGCTCGGCGCTCAGACCTGAAGCTCATCGTCACTTCAGCCACTATGGATGCAGAGAAATTTGCTGCCTTTTTTGGGAATGTTCCCATCTTTCATATCCCTGGACGTACTTTTCCTGTTGACATCCTATTCAGCAAGGTACTGAGGCCTCTGTCTGTGCCATGCACCTCTCTAAGGAGACACCAGCTAGAGAGTGCAGGGTGGGGAGGGGCCTGGAGTGGGAATGATTGTGGGCCCCATGGGTTATATGGAACAGCTGCCGCGCTGGGGCTCAGGGGGCAAATGACTGTGCTTTGGGGGAGGTTTTGCTTTATTGTGTCTTTGGAGCTGAAACGTGGGGCCCAGGGAGGCATGGGGGCTTCTTTCAGTGGCTTTGTTCAGGTCAGGCCATCTATAGTTATCGAGGCCCTGAAAGTCTTGGGGCCCTGAAAGGCTGTGGGCTCCCAGAGGGGTGCCTGTCTGGCGCTGCTGACGAACACCTCTGCCTGTGTCCCTTTTGGTGTTGCAGACCCCTCAGGAAGATTATGTGGAGGCTGCCGTGAAGCAGTCCCTGCAGGTGCACTTGTCAGGAGCCCCAGGGGATATCCTTATCTTCATGCCCGGCCAAGAGGACATTGAGGTGCGTGCCTTCCTCACTTCCTAGGTGAACAGCTATACCTCGTGTCTGAGAGTCTGGGCCTTGGGTGTCTCACGGTACTCCTGTGTGCCTTCAGGTGACTTCGGACCAGATCGTGGAGCATCTGGAGGAGTTGGAGAATGCACCCGCCTTGGCCGTGCTGCCCATCTACTCCCAGCTGCCTTCTGACCTCCAGGCCAAAATTTTTCAGAAGGTGCTTACTTTCCTGGCAGGGATGGGGTAGGAGGTAGGCTCTTACCCCCACTTCGGACTCTGTTCTTTCCTGAGGGACTCAGCTCCCCCCTCCTACTTCTTGCTTGGCTCTAGGCTCCTGATGGTGTTCGCAAGTGTATTGTTGCCACCAACATCGCTGAGACGTCTCTGACTGTTGATGGCATCATGTTTGTCATTGATTCTGGTTATTGCAAATTAAAGGTAAGAAAAGCCACAGGGGGCAGGGCCCTGGGTCTTTATTAAAGCTAACTCATCTTTCAGGGGTGGAAACTTAGGTCCTTGTTCTCCCCAGGGAGTGGGGACACACGTGGAAGTGGTGTTGGGAGGCTAACGCTTGGTGCTCATTTTGCCAAGCACTTGATTCATTTAATTCTTGAGTAGGTAGATAATTTAAATAGTTCAATAAAGATTACAGAGCTGGTGTTTATGGGGAAAACTTCTTAGGTGTTTATGAGATCACATCGGAGGCTCCTGGCTCCAAGAGGGTGGCTGCCTCATTGCTGAGACACTTCCTTTGTGATGTGGAGCAGCTAGGGCTCGTCTTCACCTCAGGGCTGCCCCCCTTGCCCCTCACTCTGTCCTTCAGCAGTTTACTGCCCCTCCTAGGTCTTCAACCCCAGGATTGGCATGGATGCTCTACAGATCTACCCCATCAGCCAAGCCAATGCCAACCAGAGGTCAGGGCGAGCTGGCAGGACGGGCCCAGGTCAGTGTTTCAGGTAGGAGCCCTGTGTTTTCCGGGGCACTGCTGGGATTGCTTTGAGTGGAGCCTGGGTTGGGCAGGTGCTGGCCCTAGAGCTGACCCTCAAGGCTGGGGCTGTGGGCCGCTGGTGAGGCTGCCACTTGTTTGTCCCTTCATCATATGCCACTGAGTAGAAGGAGTATCTTTTCCTGGGAGCTCTGATGCCTGAGTCAGCCCTGTGTAAATGGAGGTGCACATGCTGGTAATTACACCTGCTGCCCCCCACAAGATAGGTCTGAACCTGTGATGTCATTGGCTCTCTTTTACTTCTTCTATTTTTCTCTCTTCCCTCCTTTTTGTTCTGAGTTTTAGAAATCCTTTCTTTACTATAGAAATTAAGTAAATACAGAAAAACACTAAGAAAATAAAACTTACTCATATTCCTAGTCCCAGGCTCACTGGTTCCAAAAGTGAGTCAGCAGGGAGTAAGTACCAGCAGAAGTGCTGCACTGGTGGGATGGGTTTTTGAATAAGTGGAGATGAGTGATCCACAGAAGTGGGAGGTGGGGAGAAGAAATGAGAACGTCTCACCTTTCCCTGGGGTGTTTCATCTGTATGGCTGCTGTGAAGTTCAGTTGTGGTGAGAAGCTGGGATCATGTCCATCTCTCCTCTGCAGTAGTCACTGCGTGGGCAGCCAGGCAGGGGTAAGAGGTTGACAGGCCAGTGTGGCGACAGATAATGGCAGGTCTGTGCTCTTCTCCCCTGGCAGGCTCTACACCCAAAGTGCCTACAAGAACGAGCTCCTGACCACTACCGTACCCGAGATCCAGAGGACCAACCTGGCCAACGTGGTGCTGCTGCTCAAGTCCCTCGGGGTGCAGGATCTGCTGCAGTTTCACTTCATGGACCCGCCCCCGGAGGACAACATGCTCAACTCCATGTACCAGCTGTGGATCCTTGGGGCCTTGGACAACACAGGTGCGGCAGCCCCCGAAGAGAGGCCTGGTGGGCAGTGGTGCTGGGTGCCCTCACTTTCCTCTACCATCCTGTGGAATATCTGGCTTTGCTCTCCTCTCTTAGGTGGTCTGACCTCTACGGGGCGGCTGATGGTGGAGTTCCCACTGGACCCAGCCCTGTCCAAGATGCTCATCGTGTCCTGCGACATGGGCTGCAGTTCTGAGATCCTGCTCATCGTCTCCATGCTCTCCGTCCCTGCCATCTTCTACAGGCCCAAGGTGGGTACTTGAGGACACACTGCAGGGAAACAGCTACCCTCCATTATTTACACTGAACGAGGGCTGGGAATTAGCTGTTTTTTTGTTAAACATTTGTTAGGGGCGGGGGAAGAAAGGGCTAGATTAGTGGGGGGGTTTGGAAGGGGTTTTTGTTTTTTTTATGTCCAGCTCTAGATCCTTGGGGCCTTGGACAACACAGGTGCACCAGCCCCCAAAGAGAGGCCTGGGGGGCCTGGTGAACTTTTTTTTTTTTTTTTAAATTTATTTTTATTTATTTATTTATTTTTGAGACAGAGCCTCAAGCTGTCAGCCTGGATAGAGTGCTGTGGCATCACAGCTCACAGCAACCTCCAATTCCTGAGCTCAAGCGACTCTCTTGCCTCTGCCTCCCAAGTAGCTGGGACTACAGGCGCCTGCCACAATGCCCGGCCATTTTTTGGTTGCAGCCATCATTGTT
>CAUYON010182678.1:0-36506 GCA_963573935.1 Arctocebus calabarensis | reverse complement strand
TTTCATGTTTACATGGATGGAGCTGAAACATATTCTTCTTAGCAAAGTATCTTAAGAATGGAAGAAAAAGTATCCAATGTACTCAGCCCTACTATGAAACTAATCTATAGCTTTCATATGAAGGCTATAACCCAATTATAGTACAAGAATATGGGGAAAAGGGCAAGGGGAGGGAGGGGGAAGGATAGGTGGAGAGAGGGTAATTGGTGGGATCCCACCTACGGTGCATCTTAGAAGGGTACAGTGAGACTTACTAAATGCAGAATATAAATGTCTTAACATAATAACTAAGAAAATGCCATGAAGGCTATGTTAACCAGTTTGATGAAAACATTTCAGATTGTATATGAAACCAGCACATTGTACCCCACGATTGCATTAATGTACACAGCTATGATTTAATAAAAAAGAAAGAAAAAACTTTTGAATTTGGCTTGGCACCCGTAGCTCAGTGGCTAAGGCACTGGCTATATACACTGGGGCTGGCGGGTTTGAACCCAGCCAGGGCCTGCTAAACAACAATGACAACTACAACAAAAAGCCTGGTGTCGTGGCAGGCACCTGTAGTCTCAGCTACTTGGGAAGCTGAGGCAAGAGAATGGCTGAAGCCCAAGAGTTTGAGGTTGCTGTGAGCTGTGATGCTCTACCCAGGGTGACATAGTGAGATTCTGTATCAAAAAGAAAAAAAACAAAACAAAACAAAACAAAAACTTTTGAATTTAAATCCTTGTTTGAGCATATCCTCTACTCATCACTGCAGTTCCCACCACTTCTAATTGTCTCCTACCCAACAGTTTCATAACTGCCTGGCCCCTGAGGACATTTGCATTTTCAACCTCTGCCAAACTACCTGAGAGGGATGACATTCTATGTCAAGGTAGGGAGGGGTGGCCACCCAGGGCCACTTGCAGCTATTCAGGAGGGAATTAAAGAGATTTCCCTTACAAATTAAAATGAGGTTGTAATAGTAATATGTCTTTTGAAGGATTTAAGATCTAACATTTTCCAATATTGATGTGCATGAGGGAGCTTCTATCCATCTGATATATTTAGCATCGGAAATTACTTGCATATTAACAAATTTGAAGTGAAGGATCTTTTCTGAGGTTATTTGCTAAAGACATTGGTGCCTTCTGGTTACTGTGGTTGAATTGATCACCCTGGTTTTACTCAGTGTTTCTCCACTGGGGGAGCACATGAATTTATTAGAACGTTACAGGAGGAGTTCCCATAGTAAATAACGTTGCATGATAAAATATGCTGCTGTTTGGATTATACTGTTTGTATGGATGACTCCTCCCCCTCCAAATGGTTGTGAACCCATCAACACAGCCTATTTTGAAAGGCCCCCCCACAAAAGAGTTGGTTTGTTAGCTGTAACTTCCTTTCTCTTTGAACTCATGCCTCTACAGTTTCCTCTGTGAAATGAAGAAAATAAAACCTGTCTTTCTTGGTTTTCTTTTTTGTGTGAACTCTGAGATGAAAATGCCTGTTGGCTCAATCTTGGCGTCCCCCGGGACGCTCCAACAATCAGCCTTTCCCTGGACCTTAATTTTTTTGTTTCCTCCTCGGGAACTTCCTTCTAATACTGGAGAAAACACGTCCTAGGTTGGCTGTGTCCTGATTTGTGTCTGATGTAGCTTGTAGGCTGTTGAAGTTGCTCAACAACTGTTTATTAATTAAACACCCATAGGGTTTCTTGGACTGTACCGAGCTGTTTACTGTGTGGCCAAGTTCCATTTCGATCAAATCTGAATGCTACAGGGCAGGAAGCAAAAGAAGAAAGAAAAACAGAGAGAGAGAAGAGTGGACAGAGGGGTCCTCATGTTCTACTAACCAGCAACACTGAACCCTGTCGGATTCCCTGTGGGATACAAGCCCTGGGGATATGCTTTGGGATGGTCCCTGGAAATGAGAACATGCTTGATTCACTGGGATGCCGGGTCCAAACTGACATTAAAAGAGAATGCAAAGCCATGTCTGAGGAGGAGTGCTGAGGGGGGAAACTGAGGACCAGATTAGTCTTTAGATCCAAGATGAGTTTGCAGCCTGAAACAGAGCTGAAGCAAAAAAGTAGCTGGGTGAAGAGAGCAGGTTAGGAAGACAGCTCCGTGAGCGTCTCTGGCATCTGGTTTGGAATTAGGGCTTTGTAAAAAGCAAAAGATTTTTTAAAAATAATTTTATTAAATCGTAATTGTGTACATTGGTGCAATCATAGGGCAGAATGTGCAAGATTTAAGCGATCTGCAGAGAAACCTGAGCATTGGAATTAGGACTTTGGTCCCACATTAACTGGAATTCTCCAAGGAGAGGGACAAACAATATTTTCTAAGGCAGGTCAGAAATTAGGTTTTAGGCTTGGCGCCTGTGGCTCAACAGGCTAAGGTGCCAGCCATGTACACCTGAGTTGGAGGGTTCGAATCCAGCTTGGGCCCGCCAAACCACAATGACGGCTACAACAACAACAACAAAAAAAAAAAAAAAAAGAAAGAAAGAAAGAAAGAAATTAGGTTTCATACACACACGAACAATTGTTCAAAAACCTGAGAGTGTGTGTGTAGGGAGTGTAGTGGTAGCTGCAGACATAGCAGAGAGACAATAGTGGGAAAGAAAGGGAAACAGAATAAAAGAAAAATCCAGAAGAAGACTTTTTGCTCTTTCTTTATACTACTCAATCTATAAGGAACCCTAAAGTGAACCATAATTGGAAGTCATTGAGAGGTTTGAATTTGTTTTCAGAAAGAGTTTTCCAACAATATAATGGTTTGATTTTCATTTATGAGCTACAGGCATCCTCCTCTTTCTTTCTTTCTTTTTTTTTGGAGACAGAGTCTCAAGCTGTCACCCTGGGTAGAGTGCTGTGGCGTCACACTTCACAGCAACCTCAAACTCTTGGGCTTAAGCGATCCTCCTGCCTCAGCTTCCTGAGTAGCTGGAACTATAGGTGCCCGCCTCAACGCTCAGCTATTTTTTTTGTTGTTGTTGCAGTTGCATTGTTGTTTCATCTGGGTTCAAACCCGTCAGTCCCAGTGTATGTGGCCGGCACCCTATCCACTGAGCTACCTGCGCTGCCCTCAACTTCCTCTTTCTCCCATGTAATTCTTTATATCTCCAGGCCATTCCAGTTAACACAGATGTCTTTTCCTTTTTGACACAGAATTCAATTGCGTGGTAGCTAAGATAGCCAGCTTGTTTTACTTTTGCCCTGCTTCATTTAGACTGTTTTGATGCTGCCTGCTAGTCAGTCTCTCCCAGGGCAATGTGATTTCTTATTGGAAATATGCTGTTCTAAAAATAATTGAAAAGATACCCATTGCCTTCCTACCACATGCAAGGCAATTTGTTACTTGCAGGATGTGGAATGAGGGGTGGAAAGAAAATAATACAAACCAAGTTCCTGCTTTTGAGAAGCTTACAGTCTCCTTGGGTAGAGAAAAACCATTAAACAGGAAACGATGGGTAATAATTAGATGAGGGAATCAGTGACAAGGGCCAATTCATTACAACACTGCTCAATGGACGCAGAGGAGGGAGCAATCGTCAAAGACTGGGCAGCTAGCAAAGACTTTAAAATGCCCGGCACATGCTATACATCTAATATATTTGGAGGGTGAGGTAGGATTTGAGCTGGATCTGGAAAGATAGATAATATTTTATGAGGTAGTTTAGAGCAGAGCTATATTCTTTTTTTTTTTTAATTGTTGGGGATTCATTGAGGGTACAAGAAACTAGGTTACACTGATTGCATTTGTTAGGTAAAGTCTCTCTTACAATCCTGTTTTGCCCCCAAAAGGTGTGGCACACACCAAGACCCACCCCCCTCCCTGCTTCTCTCTCTCTGATCTTCCTTTCCCCACCCCTCCCTCATTCTTTCTCTCTCTGCTCTCTCCTTCCTCCACCCCCATCGTGTCCGTGTCATTAATTGTCCTCATATCAAAATTGAGTACATGGGATTCATGCTTCTCCATTCTTGAGATGCTTTACTAAGAAGAATGTGTTCCACTTCCATCTACGTTAATACAAAGGCTGTAAAGTCTCCATTTTTTTTTAATGGCTGAATAATAGTCCATGGTATACATATACCACAGCTTGTTAATCCATTCCTGGGTCAGTGGATATTGAGGCTGTTTACACATTTTAAAAGTGACTGTAAATTGAGCTGCAATAAACAGTCTAGTGCAAGTGCCCTTATGATAAAAGGATTTTTTTCCTTCTGTGTGGATGCCCAGTAATGGGATTGCAGGATTACATGGGCAGTCTAGCTTGAGTTCTTTGAGAGTTCTCCATACTTCCTTCCAAAAAAGTTTTATCAGCTTGCAGTCCCACCAGCAGTGTAAAAGTGTTCCCTTCTCTCCACATCCATGCCAGCATCTGCAGTTTTGAAATTTTGTGATGTGGGCCATTCTCACTGGGGTTAGATGATATCTCAGAGTGGTTTTGATTTGCATTTCTCTAATCATTAGGGATGATGAGCATTTTTTCATATGTTTGTTAGAATACATGGAATAGGGAAATGCAGATAGAGCAGAGGTTGTGCTGGGGGCCACTGCAAATAGTTTTTCTAGAGCAGAGGGTTTATGGAAGGAGATGATACAGAAAATGTATTTGGTGCCAGACAGTGGAAGGCCTAGGGTCCAGGGGAAAGGAGTTTGAACTTCATCCTGTGGGTAGTGGGGAACCAATGAAGATTTCCAACAGGGGGCAATGTCAAGGGAGGATGAACCTGGTGACCTTCTGTAGGATGGTTTGACAGGGAGAGACTGGAGGCAGTGAGACAAAGTAGGAGGCCTGGCCTGCAGATAAGGGCTGTATTCAGGGTAATAGCAATAAGAAGTATAAAAAGACAGACACTACAATGCAGAAGATAAATAAACAGGATTCCGTGACTTATTGATACATATGGGGTGAAGAAAAGGTAGAAGGTAAGATGACTTCAACTTCTAGTGCATGAGGCTGAAGAATGGTTGTGGCATTACCAGAAATGGCTCCTTTTTTTCTTCTGCTTAGAAGTCATTGAATGATGCCTTCCACTAATTTGCAAAAGGATCAGTCTTAGTTCATTTCACCTCAGTGTATCTTGGGGCTCTGGGGCCTGAAGGATCCTAGCGATTCTAGACTGATTTGTTTGAACTCTGGCCCGTGGGCAGGACAACCCGAACTATGACAGATACATTTCCCTGTGTCCTGATTCATCTCTCTTGGTTTCATGAAGATTGCAAGTTTGGCTCACTTCTTCATGCTGCTTTTGGGCCTTTGAGAACTATAGACACGTCAGGGATTGAGGTTTGCTTTTTTTTTTTTATTAATCCACCTGAAAGAATCAGCCCTGAATAGCTAATGACATTTTTTGTATTTATTTTATTAATTTAAGTAAATGAGCCCTTTTGCCTACAGAGCAGGGCACAGGAAGACTTTTCTCCCCTTTTCTCACAAAGGCTTGGGTTCAGTCGTACACACATATGCTTGAACGAATTCCTTGAAGCAAAAGAGATACCAGAGGAAGATATATGAAAGATTAAAAGAACAATGTCAGGTGGTATATAAACCCTACTTCGCATTTTGAAGTGTTTACTTATTCCCAAGCCATTTACAACAGTTTAGTTTGTCTACACGCCAGCACACATCCCGCCCCCAAACACATGAACACTTCAAAATAAGAAAGGTCTCTGGTCACTTCTGTCAGCTATGGGACACTAAATAAAGGCACAGCAAAATACCATTTTGTAACTGGAACAGTGATGGATTGGAAAGTAGAGACCAGAGATCTTGGTGCTTGAAATTATAATGTATTTTGCTTATGATGTATTTTAAAAAGCATTTTCATATTCCATGATTCATTTGATCCTCATCGCTAGCTTTCTTATGCGGTAGATACATTATATCCCAAGCCCCAGAGAGGCCAGATTATGCACTCAAGGTCACTGAGCAATTGAGTTGCAATGCCCTCTCTCTTTACGCTTTTTTACTTTCCTCTGAAGAGTATTGCCAAGCTTTACTTCGGGCCTCAACAGTCAATCAGTGACCAAGGGCAAGGACAAACGGAAGAGAGATAATGTCCCTCTTGCAATGGGGAGACCGTGGAGCTGCTGCCTATTTTGGCAGCTCCATACATCCCTGGAAACCAGCCTCAGAAATGGAAAGGAAGCCCCCAGGGTCTTTAGCTCAATCCCCTCAGAATGGGAGCCTCTTGTCTATAACCACTGACTGTCCTTAAGCATCTAAAACTATATTGGCAATAATCTCCCTACTGAAAAAAATGTAGATAATAGGTCATGGAAAGGCAAGGCATCTCCCTTTTACCAGAAGACCTCAGGAGTTTCAATTTCAATAAAGGATGGATAAAATCATGGTCTGAGTTTTTTCTTTTTCTTGTCTTTTCTTTTTTTCCTTTTTTTTTTTTTTAGACAGAGTCTCATTATGTCGCCTTTGGTAGAGTGCCCTTGCATCACAGCTCACGGCAACCTCCAACTCTTGGGCTTAAGTGATTCTCTTGCCTCAGCCTCCCAAGTAGCTGGGACTACAGGTGCCCACCACAAAACCGGCTATTTTTTTGTTGTAGTTGCCATTGTTGTTTGGCAGGTCCGGGCTGGGTGCGAACCTGCCAGCCCCGGTGAATGTGGCTGGTGCCCTAGCTGCTGAGCCCTGAGGGTTTATATATATATATATATTTTTTTTTTTATTGAATCATAGCTGTGTACATTAGTTCGATCATGGAGTAAAAAAAGTATCCAATGTATACAGCCCTAATATGAAGCAATTTTTTTTTTTTTTGGAGACAGAGCCTCAAGCTGTCACCCTGGGTAGAGTCCTGTGGCATCACAGCTCACAGCAACCTCCAACTCCTGGGCTCAAGCGAGTCTCTTGCCTCCACCTCCCAAGTAGCTGGGACGACAGGCACCCGCCACAACACCGGGCCAGTTTTTGGTTGCAGCCGTCATTGCTGTTTGGTGGGCCCGGGCTGGATTCGAACCCGCCAGCTCAGGTGGACATGGCTGGTGCCTTAGCCCGTTGAGCCACAGGCGCGGAGTCGAATTTTTTTTTTTTTAACACATCAATCTCACTCACACACAATTTGAATGACTGATGTATGGAGTGATGAATATCAAATCTCATCATCTTTTTTCTTTCCTTAATTTATAATCCAACCGCCTTCTAAGCATTGCTGCTTTTATACAGTCCCGCCACACGTATCTTCAATTCAATAGACTTGAGACCAAATTCATCATCCTTCCCGCCTTAACCTACCTTGTCTGTTTCATATCTGTTTTTGCTGACATCATCTAGTCTCCCACACCAGAAAACTGGGAGTCACCTGTTAGTTCTCCCTTTCTATTATTCTCTCATATTCTACCACCAAAAGCTATGTATATAGTCTCTAAAACATCTTCCTTCTCTGTTCTCTTCTTTCTCTTCTTATTCCTATTGCCTGGATTCAGGCCCTTGGCATTAAACTTGCTTTGTGGTCTCCCTGGCTTCATGCTCTCCTCCATCTTTCACTTGAGGCTTACGACACCTTTATAACACAAATCCCATCACATCTTTGCCAACTTAGAACTTTGCTGATGGTTCTACTCCAGCTATAGTAAGTATCAAGTTTGAATTGACCTGGTCAATTCATTTATCAAGCCATTCATTCATTTACCAAGCCATTTATCTACTGCTTAGCTTTTCAAAGGTTTCTTCTGCTATTCCTATTCATAAATCCTAGATTCCAACAATGGCAGACCACCTGTCTCCAGACAGTTCTGACATTTCTCATGACTTTCTCTTAGCCTAAGATGCCTCCACCTAATCCCTGCTCTCTGCTCGTGAATATCAACATCTACTTTTCCTTTAAGTCCCAGCTCAAAGGGTACATCCCTTCAAATGGTACAGTTCTCCCTGATTTCTCCAGGGCGGAGCAAACCCTCCTGCTCCTGTGTTCCAGTGGCTCCAGAGTCATCCACAGTTCTATACATACATTGAACACATGGCTCAGCGGGCTAAGGTGCCAGCCACGTACACCTGAGCTGGTGGGTTCGAATCCAGCCTGGGCCTGCCAACCAACAATGACGGCTGCAACCAAAAAAATGGCGGGGCGTTGTGGCGGACGCCTGTGGTCCCAGCTACTTGGGAGGTGGAGGCAGGAGACTCGCTTGAGCCCAGGAATTGGAGGTTGCTGTGAGCTATAATGTTATGACACTCTACCCAGGGCGACAACTTGAGGCTCTGTCTCAAAAAAAAATAAAAATAAATAAAATAAATGAATAAATAAAAAATATACATACATTGAACACAGCTCTGGTCTGAAACTACTGTAATTACTTGTTTTTCACAAAGAAAACAAGTGTGGACGTAGGGAGGTGGGTCTAATCCAACTCTCCTCCATCCTAAAAATGTTGCATAATATTTGTCACTTAGTTGGTTTTTCTTGAATACTCACTCAATCTGTATTTTACTCGTGAATTCATTTAATCATTCAGCCCCTGTGCCAGGCCCTGGGAATATGGTGGTGCACCAGAAATGTCTGGCTCTGGCCCCCATGAAGCTTAGACTGGTAGGGAGTACCCACCAGTAAATATTGAATTCTCATAAAATACAGTTAAGTGTATAGTTTTCATTTAAGTTGTCAGGCAACATAGCATAGAGGTTAAGAGCATGTTTTTGTCTCTGGAATTAGGCTAGCCTGGGTTCAAATCCTGATTTCACCCTTTCTTTTTTTTTTTTTTTTGTGGAGACAGAGTCTCACTCGATCGCCCTTGGTAGAGTGCCGTGGCATCACACTGCTCACAGCAACCTCCAACTCCTGGGCCTAGGCGATTCTCTTGCCTCAGCCCCCCGAGTAGCTGGGTCCATAGGCGCCCGCCACAACGCCTGGCTATTTTTCTGTTTTGCAGTTCGGCCGAGGCTGGGTTTGAACCTGCCACCTTCGGCACATGGGCCCGGCGCCCTACTCGCTGAGCCACAGGTGCCACCCGATTTCACCCTTTCTTAGCTGTGTTGTTGCAGGCCATTTATCTAATGTCTCTGCGACATGCCTTCTTCATCCTTTAAATGGGAATTCTTCTAGTCTTTCCCTTCGAGAGCTATGAGGAGGGTTATATGAGTCAATATTTTGAAAGCACTTCGTGGTTGGCATATACTAAGCGCATAATAAAATACATGAAATGAAATCCAGAGGAGAGTACAAAGAAAGTCAAATGCTTGGTTTGAGGGATAATGTGGCAGGTTTTGTTTTCTTCTTACAGCTCTGCTTTTACCTCTTTGTATGACCTTCCCCATTCCTGACATTTTAGGTTTAGGGCTTTTTTTTGGGGGGGGGGAAGAGAAGAGAATGGTAAGTGTGCCCTTTCAGGGTGACTATGCAGCCCACCCCCTGGCCACTCAGTCTTTATCTTCCCCTCATGCCTGGAGCCTCAGCCTCGCTCAGGATCAATCACCTGTGTGGCTGAGTCACGGGGCCCCCATAAGTGGGCTTTAGCTCCTTTTCTGTCACATAACCAGTTGCATCTCTCTTAGGGTGGTTCTTCGCCTGTGTTTGCTTGTTTTTTTTTTTTTTTTTTTTATCACAGAGGACTGTGGCAGTGGTGTGGAACTTGTGGACGGACAGTTGCCAAGGTCTCCACAATCTCTGGGCAACTGGAGTTCTTGGCCCCAGCCACTCCTTCCCCTGTCACTTCTCCTACTCTGGCTGCCACCCCTATGGGACATCTGAGCCCAGCAGTATCAGAGAAGGGGAGAGGGAGAAGAGAAAACATAGATAATAGCCTCACTTATTTATATATGGCTTTATTTATTTCCTGAGACAAATGATTTGCCATCTTGCTGGACCGTCTGTCTACCATCTCAGCTTGGGCAGCCTATTATGGCTCTGCTTTAATCACTCCAGAGGTGCATCCCTGAGAAGTCACTCTAAATGGCTCTGCCTCCTTAGCTTGGTGCCAGGGGTTCCATGTCTGTATGGAGGCCACAGCTGGCCAATGGGAAGGCTTTTTACCCTCTGCCTGCCTTCATCACCATCGTCATCGTTATCACCCTCATATAACACACACACACACACACACACATATATAACCATGAGGCATGGCTATTAGCTATGTTTATCTAACATGGCTATTATCTAACCATAAGTGAGGCTAGTATCTATGTTTTCTCTTCTCCCTCTCCCTGTCCACTTCTGCTGTTCTCAGATCAGAGCTCTTCAGACCTGCTGCCAGCCCCAGGGATTGCTCGTAAATCCTCCACACTTTGCCAGAGAGGGGGAGGGAGGCGGAGTTGGAGATGAAGCGTGACAGGTACATGAAACACTCCACTTTACATATGAGGAATGCCAGGTGCATCTCACCTGGCCATCTAGCTATCAAGGTCACTGCATCCTTAGACATTGTCTCAGAAGTTAACTGGGTCCTTAATGATCCCTCAGATCTAGGCAAGGGTTTATTAGCATGTTTACCCAGTTTTTCTTATAACCCTTAAGACAATCTGATGAGGCAGTTGAGATATAGTTAAATATATAATGCATATCCAAAGAATACATATGTGTGTATATACACACATATGTATATGCATATAATTTTCACAGGCGAAGAAACAGAGGCATAAATGGGTTAGGAGATTTGCTCATCATATTGGAACTCTGACCTTTCCAGTCTAAGCCCACAGTATTTTCACCATCCCAAGGATCTCTCCTCTGTCCTTCCTGCTCTTCCATTCCCAGAAGGGTAGAGATGGGTAGGTTTAACAGCCTACCCTTTATGTGCCCCTCTTTTCTCATGTTCCCAGCGTGTTCTAGCGGTACAGGGGGCCTGAACTGTGTCCTATACCTGAAATCTTACTTTTTCTTCTTTACAGAGAGAAAAAGAGCTGAACAATCTAATTCGTACTGTTGCGCTGGTGGTTGATCCTGGTAGCAGGTATCAAACATGTGTCCCAGGGAGTTCATCTTTTGAATGAGGGTTGAAGCTTAAAGGAACAAAGCTCAAATGATGGGGATTCAGACACTAAGGTCGAGTCAGAGTGGGGAGAACCAAGTGCTTTAGGTATGACAATTGCTTGGAACTCTGTTTTCAGAGACTATTTGCTTTCTACAGGGGCGAGAGAAGGGTGGGAGGTTCTGGCTTCTGACATCTGCCTATCAGGGGGCCCGTCAGGGCTGCTGCCTTTCTGCCTGGTGAGCATCAAGGAAGTGTACGCATCGGCTCAGTTTCCACTGCTGGGACCACACGGGACCTTCTGTTCTCAGTAGAGGGCCAAACGACTCTCAGAGAATTGGGGAGCACCCTGGGTTGGGAGTAGAGGACTTGGGGTTGCATTCCAGGTTTTCCATTGCTTCATTGGGTACATGTTTTTACCTCTCAGGTCTCTTTCCCTGTCTTTAAGACAGGGTAGAGCTTTCTCCGAAGGAAAACAAACACTAGCATTTGGATAGTGTTTTACAGTTTTCACACACAGTTATCTTGTTTGATCAGCAAGTCTGCTTTAAATAGAGAAAGAGGAAATGGTCTCAGGGAGGTTATGTGGCTTGCCCAAGGTTTTATGACCAATAAGTGACAGAGCCAGGATTCAAGCCTAAATTGTTTTGGAAGCTATGCCTCATAGTTATATTTCTGTGTGTGTGTGTGTATTTGTATGTATTACATGAGGATGATAATGATGAGGATGGTGATGAAGGCAGTTAATGAGTGTTTATCATGAGTCAGGCTCCGGGTAAGCCCTATTATTTAATCCTCCCCACCACTCTCTAAGGACAGCATTCCTATTATCCTCATTTTACAAATGCTAAAAGCTGAGGCTCAGAATGGTTGCGTGCCTTGCTTACGGTCCCATTCCTTAACCAGCTATCACACCAATAAGGACTCGCAAGTAGCACAGCTAGGGCATAAATCTAGGACTCTGGACACCTAGTGGAGTGTTCTTGAAAATACGGTGGTAGTCTCCTCCAAATGTTAGATGGGAAAGTGCTTTGGGCGTGTGTGCGCTATCTGAATGCGAACCAGCCGCCCACATTCTTTGAGCAGACCTCCGGATGAGCCTGGAGCCTAAGGACAATGCACCATTGTCTGGGCCCCAGGCCAAAGGTTAGGGTACTAGGGTACGATGGGGAAATGTGTACAGGAGACCCATTTTCCTCATCAGGAGGCTCAAGCTCTCTGGAGGATGCATGTGTGGAATCTTCAGAGCTGTCCTGGCTATGTTTCAGTTGAGCTACAAGTTTCCAGGGGGCTCAGTGGGTGTCATCTAAGGAGGCCTTGTTCCTTGCCATCTGCACTCCTAGGCAAATCACTTGTTCCCGGCATCTGTAGCCTCCTCAGGCAACACCTCCCCATCTCTGCTCTGCTTTTACTTTGCCCAGACAGGAGCTGGGCTGTTGGCCCCGTAACTTGACCCCTGGAGTATCAACGGAGCCAAACCCAACACACCAGCTGTTGCAGCATTTGATGTGGATCTGTGCAGGATATCATCCTGAAAGGTACTCAACCCCTCTCTAGCCCCAGCTCCCATCCTTCAGCAGTATGATCATCTCTCTATAAAAGTCACAGTTTATTTTCCTAGTTAGAGCTTTCCAATGCACCGTCTGTCTCTATTACATCGCAATGTGATTTCAGAGAAAGAAATCCAGAAATGCCAGGGGGTGGGGGTTCTGCCATTGTGCAAAGTGGATACCCGGCAGGATAAAGACTAAGAAGCTGCAGAATCTTCTATCAAGACCAGGTTTCAGAGCCAGTGGTTCCAAGGATAGGGTTAAGTAGTTGTCACTGATGGTGCTACATTTTTCATGTCTTTCAGCCCAACTGGAAGTCCTGACTCAACGTTCACCTCTGTTTCCTGGGTTTCTTTTTAGAGGCTTTTGAGCACCTTGAGAATAAACCATATGGCTGTGCAGACAGGAGTTACCACATTCTGATGTCATTTCATTTTCTTTCCTCCCAGATACTTAACCTTCATTCGATTCTCTGCTTCTCAGCCCTTGAATGTGCTTCTGTCTTTCCATTAAAATTAAAAATCCCCCCAAGCTACTTCCTCCTACCATCTTCAACTCCACTGTGAAAATTAAAAAAAAATATATTTTTTCTACTTAGATAGTTCTCATCTCCAACTGCTTTTGCTACCCACTGCAATTTGGCTTCTATTTCCATCTCTCATTTCTATAACATCAGAACATCAATAGAAGATAACATTCATTAAGTTGTTGCTGTGCACCAGGCACTGTGTTAGGCACTTTACTCAAACTGTCACATTTGATCCTCAACACAATCCTGTGAGGTAAATACCATTTTAATCTCCACTTCACTGATTATGGTCATTAGAGCATTTGAGTAGCTTGTTCAAGGTTACATAGCAGAGCCTATGGTAGAAGTGACTTTAGAGTTCATACTCTAACCCAGGGGCTGGCAAACTTGTTCTATTGAGACTAGATAGAGAAGACTTTAGGCTTTGTATACCATATGCTCGGTATTGCTTAGCTCAGCCATTGTAGTAGAAAAACCACCGTAGAAAATCCATAAATGAATCAGAGTGACTGTGTTCTACTATAAAATTTTATTTACAGGGCGGCACCTGTGGCTCATCGAATAGGGCGCCGGCCCCATATACCGAAGGTGGCGGGTTCAAACCCAGCCTCGGCTGACCTGCAAAAACAGAAAAATAGCCGGGCGTTGTGGTGGGTGCCTGTAGAGAATTGCCTAAGCCCAGGAGTTGGAGGTTGCTGAGATCTGTGTGATGCCACGACACTCTACCAAGGGCGATAAAGTGAGACTCTGTCTCTCCAAAAAAAAAAAAAAAATTATTTACAGACATTGAAATCTGAATTTCACCTAGTTTTCACATGTCATTAAATGTGTTCTTTTTAGGGGGTAGTTTTTCAGGCATTAAAAAATGGTTTGACCATTTTTAGCTTGTAGACCATATAGAATCAAATGGTGGGCCTAACTTTGCCCAGGAGCTATGGGTTGCTATCCCCTGTTTTAACCAATACATTATTCAGAGAACCTTGAGTAATACAATCCAATGGCTACAGCTCTTAATGCTGCTGACACCCCCCACTTTTGAGGCAATCTATCCTCCCATAGTTTTGAAACCATCCCTCACTCCCAGTTTTCCTTCTGTGATTGCTCGTGGTCCTTTTGAAAGTTTCTTGTCTCCCACATACCTCTTAAATGTTGGCATTTTGAAGGATCAGTAGTTGACGTGTTTATTTACTATGCTCTGCTAGAGGACTTGATTCTACTTCTATGATTAACATCTATTGTTAAAGAGGTAATTAGAAGCACAGGCTTTGGAGTTTTACTTGCTCAGATTTGAATCTTGGTTCCAACAGATACCACTTGTGTGACCTTGGACATGTGACCTCTCTGAGCCTCCATTTCACTCCTTTTGTTAAATGAAGATCAAGGCAGCATTTCACTTGTATAGTTGTTGTGAAGTATAAATAATTTACTATTTTGAAAACTCTTATGAACCGTTCCTTTAGTATACTATATACTTAATATGTGTCCTCACCGTTGCTATTATTGTGCTTTTATTATGGGATGATGATTCCCTAATTTGTATTTCTAGCTCAGACTTCTATTTCAAGTTCTAGACCCCTATATCAATCTACTTGTTTAACATACTTGGATGTCCCACTTGACTTCAACATGTCCCAAACCTAACTCTTCATCCTTTTCCTATCTCCATGTCCCCTCGCCCTAACCTGACATTTTTCTCCCATCATTCTTTATTCTTGTTAACAGCACCACTGCTTACTTAATCACTTAACTAAGAAATATGAGAGTCCAGTGTTGTGTCAGGAAAACAGTGACATGAAATTTCCAGCGTTAAGGCCAAGATGAGACTGAACATTTTATATCTCATCCCATATAATTGGGACTTGAAATTAGCAATGTAGTTGGTTTGAACATTCTTTCTCTCTTTCCTTTTCTTCTTTAAAAAAATTTTATTTTGGATTAACATAAAGATACACATGATTAGGCTACACTGTCTGTGTTTGAAAGGTATAGTCCCAGTTGTAGTTGAGTCTTTCACCCAGGAGGTGTGCCTATACCCCTATATTGTATCCAATTGGTGGGAGGCCACCATACCGCTCTCATCCCTCTCCCCCTTCTCAAATTTAATTGTGTTTTTCTCTCATGTGGGCCTGTAGTTGTTCACCTGCTAGTTTTGAACTAGTATGAGTTTATGGATACTTGCTTTTCTATCCTCGAGATGCTTTACTAAGGAGAATGTTCTTCAACTCCATCCAGGTAAATACAAAAATATATAAAGCCTCCATCTTTTTTATGGCTGAATAGTATTCCATGATATACATATACCATAGTTTAGTAACCCATTCCTGGGTTGATGGACACTTGGGTTGTTTCCACATTTTTGTGATCATGAATTGAGCTGCTGTATACATTTGAGTGCAAATGTCCTTGTGATAAAAAGGTTTTTTTTCTTCTGGGTAGATACCTAGGAATGCGATAGTGGGATCAAATAGAAGATTTATTTTTAGTTCTTTGAGGATTCTCCATACTTCTTCCATAGAAGCTGTATTAGTTTGCAGTCCCACCAACAATGTAAAAGTCTTCCCTTCTCTCCACATCCATGCCAGCATCTGCAGCTTTGGGACTTTGTGATGTGGGCTATTCTTACTGGGGTTAGGTCATATCGCAAGGTGGTTTAGATTTGCATTTCTCTGATGATTAGGGATGATGAGCATTTTCTCATATGTTTGTTAGCTATTTGTCTGTCTTCCTCGGAGATGGTTCTGTTCATGTCTCTTGTCCAGTGATAGATGAGATTATTTGCTCTTTTTTGTTGTTGTTAATTAATTTGAGTTCTCTATCTTTTTTCAGTCTGCAGGTTGTCTATTGGATTTAATTGTTGTCTCCTTAGCTGTGCAGAAGCTTTTCAGCTTAATTAAGTCCCATTTGCTTATTTTTGAGGTTGTAGAAACTGCCACTGAAGTCGTCTTCATAAAATCTTTCCCCTGCCCAACAACCTTAAGAGTTTTTCCCAATGCTTTCTTCTAGAGTATTTTTGTTTTATGTCTTAGATTTAAATCTTTTATCTAGCATTAGTTAATTTTTGTAAGTAGAGAGGGGTGGAGGTCCACTTTCAGTCTTTCACCTGTGGCGAACCAGTTCTTCCAACACCATTTGTTAAATAGGGATTCTCTTCCCCAGTGTATGCTTTTGTTTGGTTTATGGAAGATCAGATGGTGATATGAGGTTGGTTTCATCTCTAGGTTCTTTATTCTTTTCCGTATGTCTATGTTTCTATTTTTATGCCAATACCATGATAGACTTATAGTATAACCTGAAGGCTGGTAACGTGATACCTCCAGATTTGTTCTTATTTCTTACAATTGTGGTGGCTATTCATTTTCTTTTTTTTCTGGTTCTATACAAAATGAAGAACTATTTTTTCAAGTTCTTCAAAGTACGACATTGGTGCTTTAATGGAGATTGCATTACATCTGTATATCATTTTGGGTATTATAGACATTTTAACAATGTTGAACCTTTCCAGCCACTAACATGGTATGTTCTTCCATTTGTTAACAGTCATCTTCTGTTTCTTTTCTCCAGGTTTCATAGTTCTCTCCGTAGAGATCCTTCATGTCCTTTGTGAGGTATATTACAGGGTATTTCTTTTCTTTGAAGCTACTGTGCAGGGTATTGTGTCTTTGATTTGATTCTCAGCTGGACTGTTGTTGGTATATGTGTAAGCTACTGAGCTGTGGTCATTCACTCTTGTCAGATTAGTTTCCTCTCTCTCCCTTAAATTTGGTGTGCCTATTCCTAACTCCTCATCTTCGGTCACACAATTTCTCTCATTGGAAGCGTACTCTCTGATACATTTCCAAATGTCATTTATCATTCAAAGGCTGAAACACCCATACAGTCTTCCCGACTTCTCTAGTCAATAAAATAAGATATATTTTGGAGCCAAGAACTTTCATTTTTAAATCTAGTATCATTATGACATATTTCATGCTTTATGATGTTTTCTGTCACAATTCCGTAAGCTGTATTGAGTATGGTATGCTATTGTGAGTTCTCTACGGTGCCTTGCACAGCTCTCCTTTTTGCCTTCTTGTCTCTTTTCCCTCTGCTAAATGTGGAACACAGGGTTAAGTTTTATCTACTTTTCTCCCTCTTCTTTCTTCCTTGTTAATCTATTTTTTAGAGACCTTTTTTTTTTTTTAAATATACTTATGTTTCTAGATTTCAGAACTCCAGAGGCTCTGAAAAATGTCGTGGTTAGAGCAGGGGTGAGCTAACCAAAGCCCATGGGTGAAATCAGGCCCACCACTTGTTTCTCTGTGGCCTATAAGGTTCATCTCAATTCCTAAGCTTTCTCTGGAGCTCTTGTCTAGCATCTCAAATTGTTTGGTAGCCCACCTTCACTAGGGTGCCTCACATTGACTCCTAAAATAATATGACATTCAAATTCAACTCACCATTATCCCATCTCACTCCACCTTCACAGTTTCTATGGTGTCATCCTTTCTCTGTTACCTTGCAGAGAGGTAAAACTTATAGTCATCTTTGATTACTTCATTACACACAGACAGCAATGCATCACAATATAGAGACTATTCCTTCACAGTATCTTTTATACCCCATCTTTTCCAGATCCATCCCTACAATGTAAGAACAACAATAACAACTCTAACAGTTAACAAGGATTGAGTGGTCACTATGGCCAGGTACTTGGCTAAGTGCTTAACCCATGTTAATTTATTTCAACTTCATAGCATTTTTACGAGGTAGATATTTTTAGGGAAAACTAAGGCTTAGAGTGGCATAGCTAACATCACACCCAGAAGAGTTTGTACCCCAATTTCCTACATAATCAGTGTTACTCCTCATGCCTAGATGTCTATAATTGCTTCCCAACTGATATGCCTACCATTGCTTGCTCCTCCATCAATCTTTCCTGCACACCATTTCCAGAATAATCATCCCCGAACATTGCTATTATTTCATCTCTCATTCCCAACTCAATTTCTATTTCTCTTTTATTCACTGAATTAAATCCAGCCACAGCCTGACATGTAAAGCCCTCCAAAACCTCACCAGCACCTAACTTTCCAGCTATATTTTGTAGAAGTACCTGCACATATTTCCATGAAGGTCTTAACCACAATGTCCTACTTGGCCACACCAGGATTTCACTTGGTGTTTGCTCCCATCATCCCTTTTACCTCTGACCATGTTGTAAATTCCTAGGAAGAAAAGGATGGACATGCACATTTGCATTCCCGAAAGTGCCTTCCACCTAGTTAGTCCACACTGAATGAATGTTTGTCAGGTGGTTGATCGTAGGGCCTCAATTACCATTCCAAGTATTGAACCATTTAATTGCTCCTTAATACTTTCCTCTCTCTTTCCTCTCCACTAGCCCTCTCATTTTTCTCTTCCCTGACATAATTGCCCCATAGCAAATGTGCAAACTCTTTCTTTCGCAATATCAACATCCTGGGATAACCTTTACCTACCCATTAACACTTCATTAACCTTTTCCTAAGTTTATCACCCAATACACCTGTTTGTATTCCTCTTGATCTTTCTTCATTGATTGGTGTTTATCATTAGACTAAAAAATACTCATCTAGGAAAAGTTTCTGGAGAAGACCACTGTGTGAAGTTGACAGCACAATCTAAAGCATCAAGTCCTCTGGTGGCTCGAGGTTAAATATTTTATGTAGGTTGTAGACTTTCAGGCCATGTTCAGGATTGGCTAGGGTCTTTTGAGCCACTGTATCCATGAGATGCCATTGGAAGTGACAACTGGGAAGCTCAGTTTCAAATCCTGAGATGCTACAAATCTTTAGATGTTCATGTATCACAGAGGAAAAGCATTCTCATTTTCATTGGAGTTTTTTTTTTTTTTTTTTTTTGCAGTTTTTGGCCAGAGCTGGGTTTGAACCCACCACCTCTGGCATATGGGGCCGGTGTCCTACTCACTGAGCCATAGGTGCCGCCCTTTTCATTGGAGTTTTCAGTTTTCCTTTGCATGCTTGCTGTTTTCTTGGCATTGCCATGAGCTAGGGAAGACAATGTCAAGGGACACTGTGGAATTCCCTTATAGTTAGAAAAAAATATGTTTAGGAAGGTCAAGAGTTTTAGATGTGGGCAGATATTCACTTATAAGAATTCTGTAATATTTATAACATCTGGTTAGTGGTTCCAATCATTTAAAAAAATATTTATTAAAATTTTTGACCATAGGTTTGGCACCTATAGATCAGTGACTAGGGCTGTGGCCACATACACTGGGGCTGGCAGGTTCTAACCGGGCCCCAGGACTGCCAAACAACAATGATAACTACAAGCCAAAAAAAAAAAAAAATAGCCAGGCATTGTGGCGGGCACCAATAGTCCCAGCTACTTGGGAGGATGAAGCAAGAGAATCAATTAAGCCCAAGAGTTTGAGGTTGCTGTGAGCTGTGATGTCACAGCACTGTACCGAGGGCGGCAACAACTCTGTCTCAAAAAAAAAAAAAAAATTTCCTTTTTGACCATAATCCTCTCAAGAAAAACATTTTCATTGAATCTAGTACACCCATAAACATGTACGTGTACATGGACATGCAGATTCACACACCTGCTTTACTGAAAAAAAGTTTATGAAACAATGCTTATTCTCACTATATGAAACAATACTTATTCTCACATTTTTTCTCTCTTATTATATTTCATTTAAAAACAGTAGTTATGAACTACTAAGCTGATTTCACAGTACATTAATGAATCGTTGCCCACAGCTTGAAACACACTGGCTTAAAGGATAGACACACAAAAAAGAGGATAATATGAGTTTCTTATTTGTGCTACTAAAAGACAAGTGTATTGCATGCTACTGATAAGCTGGAAAGAGCGCGTTCTTAGGTTACAACTAAGAACCAGTGTTAATGACAGTGATGGCAAAAATAACTCTGCTGTCTTCATTTTGTTATCAGCTTTGTTTAATTTTAATTTAAACAACATTCGTCATTTTTTTGTTTGTTTTCAGTATCTCTTGCTATGAAAGATTCTATTCAACTGATTATAAGGTAGTCTGTTTCAATGTTTAATTACATAAAAGTTTCATGTTTTTATGCAAGATGAAGAGAAAACTGGGTCATTTTCTTCAAAGATTATTTATAAATAAGGTATTGGGCTTATTTATACTAACACCCCTTATTATATGGAATAATTAAAAAATACATTTCATGAATTTATGGGCTTTTCCCCACTGTCCATTGTGGATAATTTTCTTCTTCCCTCTTTCTTCCTTTCCTCTCCTTCTCTTCCTCCTCCTCCTTTTTCTTCTCCTTTTCTTTATATTTATTTCCCTTTCTGTTTTCTCTTTCTCCTTCTTTTCCACTCTTCTTATGTTTGTACTTCCTAACATTACAAATCTCTTGGATGCTCAGATAAAATTGATGGCTTACAGAAAAATATTGAATGCTTAAAGTTATATAATATAGAGTAGTCAAGTGATCATGGGATCAAAAGTATTATTAAGCATTTCAGAAAGTGTGTGGAGTAACAAAAAATAGTGTATGGAGTCAATAGTTGCTTGGGTAAGTGATTGGCTTAAACATCGGTCACTTAACAGATATTAGTTTGTTCAAAGTTGCATTGTAGTGAGAATGCAACAAAAGGAAAAAATGATGGGCAATTGATCTATATAGTTCTCTTCTCACTCAAAAAATTATTGTATATTGTACAATGATCATTATAATTAAAAATTAAGATGACTTGCAACAAAAAAAGGACAAAATGAATTTGAGCTGTAGTTTGAGAGATTTTGTTATGATGCTAAGATTGTTCTGTACAGGTATTCATAGGTTGTTTATATTTTCATTCAAAAGTTTTAGAGGGAGGGCGGCACCTGAGGCTCAGTGGGTAGGGTGCCAGCCCTATATCCTGAGGGTGGCAGGTTCAAACCCAGCCCTGGCTAAAACTGAAAAAAAAAAAAAAAAGTTTTAGAAGGAAAGAAGTCAAATGATGGCGGTGTGGTAGTGACCAGGTAGATGAGAAACAGAGTAGAGTGAAAGCAAGAAATTTTGCTGAATTCTCTTTTATATATTTTGATTTTGAACCATAAACATAAATAAATATAAATTTATAAAGAAAACAGAAATAAAAGAAAAATATAAATTTATAAAGAAAACACAAAACAAAACAAGAAAAACAAAAATAACAACCAAAAATGCTTTCTGTCAATGAAGAGACAGTATAATGTAGGCCAACAGGAAAAACTTATTGTTCCAACCCTGCCTCCACCAGTTACTACTAGCTGTGCAATATTAGGCGTATCATTTAACTTGCCTGATTCTGTTTCCTCATTTGTTAAATGGGAGTAATCCTACCTATCATACAGCTACCGTAGTGAACATCATTTAAGATCATGCATTTGTAGCACTCAATGCATAGACGATTGCGATAGATAAGGTACGTCCTCCTAAAGGTGTCAATACCCTAATCCTCAGAACTTGTGAATATATGTTACATGGAAAAAGGGATTTTTTTTTTCAGATGAACTTAAAGTTGCTAATTAGCTGACCTGAAATGAAAGTAGGAGATTATCCTGGATTATCTGGGTAGGCATAGGCACAAAACAAAGCAGAAGAAGGCAGAATAGTCAGTCAGAAAGAGATGCAAAGGAAGAACAGGTAGGAGAGATTCAAAGCATCAGAGGCATTCAACTGGCCCTTGTTAGCTCTAAAGTCAGAGGAATGGGCTCATGGGCCAAGGAATGTGAGTGGCTTCTCTAGAAGCTAGGAACAACTCTTCGTGAACAGCTAGCAAAGAGATAGGAACTTCAGCCCTACAACCTCAAGGACGTGAATTGTCCCAATAACCTGAATAAGCAAGGAAATGGATTCTCCATTGGGAATGTAGTCCCCAGTGATCATTGTGTCAGACTTCTGACCTATAGGACCATAACAATAATAAATGAGTGTTGTTTTAAATGGATAAGGTTGTGGTAATTTGGTATGGCAGCAACAGAAAACTAATACAAAGATGGTCAATAATAGATAGCACTTGCTACTGTTTAGGGTGATCACAGAACTCATAAAAATTAGAGATCTATATTGTCTCTTATAAGATTATTGATGCCATACTAATGTGATCCTTTTGAAAAAAATCAACGGAGGTTGGTGACATCAGTTCCAATAGAAGCAGGAGGTCTCAAACATGCCAAAGGCCTGAGACCCAGAAATGGTAGTGTCTGCCTCTGTGTCTTTGCAATCAGGCTACCCAAATTTTATATGCCAATCAAAAGGCTTTACAGCATCAAATGCTTATTGGAACTTATAAATACCATATATATTGCTTTTCACTGATGAGAAAATTGAGCAAGAAGGTAGCACAATGCGCTGGGAAGAAGTAGGAGTTGCCTCATTTTTTTTTTAATCTGTAAAATATCGATAAGGATAGCATACACTTGAGTCATCAAACTCGTAACATGAGCAAATTATAAAGTGTAGATTATTATTCACCCAAATTAGAGATTGTAATAAGGCTTTTTTACTCAGTAATATTTACTTCTGACCCGAGAATGCTATTTCAGCCTTGAATTGTTTCACAGTTTCTCCATCGAAGGATATGTGTGTGCTCATCTGAGTGTATGGGTCTGTAAATACAAGAAAACATGCAGAAAAGAGCCTCACTATTGACTTTCCAACATGGCAATATTTTGAGGTACGTTTCATAGAATAGGGCCACTCCAGTCTTGTTCCATGGAATGATTTCACCAAGGATTGTAATTCTTTCTGAGCAAAGTGTGTTTGGGGACCTTCATTATGTTAAAGTATATTTTAATGTTGTGTGTCATTCTTAGCATCTTATCCATGGAATGGCCAATAAGATTCACATCAATTAGAAACAGATACTAAGTGTGCACCAAAGATATCCTATCCGGTGGCTATATTCTAGCAAAGCGAAGTTTTTGGCCAAATCATATTAAGTATAAAATCTTTTATTTATTGATTGTTCACCATATACAGTGTCTTATCTAATTTTCACAACAACTCAATGCCAGTGGCTACTATTATGAATCCAATTTTACAGATGAAGAATCTGAGTCTCAGGCAAAGTACCTTGTGTGTGTTTACACAGCTAGTAATTTGTGGGCAGAGCCAGGATTTGAACTCAGGTTTGTGTGAATCCATAAGCCCAGGTCTTTCTGGCACACATAATAATACTGTGGTCTAGTACCCCTTGAATAAATTCTCTTTCCCACACTTAAGTCTTTTACACTGGAATAATGAGAGCAGCATACCTGAGGAAAGTTTTCATTTTTATTTTTTTAAATAATAGGCCACATGAATTGTCCCTAAATGCCCAGTAGGGAATTAATTAATTTCAAATGCCTTTCAGATGCTTTTTGGTGAACTCTAACCCAATGCTTCTCAAATTGTAGTATGAAACTGAATCATTGGAGATCTTTGTAAAAAGCAGTTTCTGATCCAGTAAGTCTGGGGAAGAACCTCAAATTCTACATTTATAGATAACTGTCAGCGGATGATGGCATTTCTGGTCTGGGATCCACACTTGAGGTGGCAAAGCTCTAGCTTACCTAGCCTTTTTCTTCACCTTATGATGTCCTCACTAGAATGTGAAAATCCTTCATCTCATCTTTCTGAGCTATAGTAAACACGTTTGCATTGGCCTATTTTCTCAGATCCTAAAAAAAATTAGGGTGGGATTAATGTGAATTAAGCATCAAAGCGAAAGAATGGAGACAGGTAACGATAGCCCTCTGCAAGCCTTTCCTTCTTCTCATATTCTGCTACAAAACCACGTGTCTTTTCTATTTCCTTTGTTTTAATGTCTCAGGAATCGCGTGACTGTGTGTGTATGTGTCTCTATGTGTATATGCCCATGCATACACATGCATTTGGGGGGGGGTGCTGGTTCTGAGACCAAGACAGAGTCTACAGAGCCATAGTCACTGGATTCTACCAGCTTCTATTACCTAAAACTACTATGGATCATCAGAGACTGGGATATATAGATGCCTTGTTGTTGCTGGTTTGAACCAGATCAGCCACATAAATGTGAGCAGCTACATTTTTTGTCATGTTTAATTATGTCTTCCATCTGAATATTACACATGTCATGTTCTCAAAGCTGGCAAAATAGCATTGTGTGTGAATGTGTGTGTGTGTGTTGGGGGCAGGTGGTGTGTGAGAATAAAAGTCACAAGGATTTGGAACTAACATGTAATATAAGCATATAAGTATAAACATGGGATGGAAGAGGGCTGTGATCTTGGAAAATTTGGTTTAAGTTTCCTCTCAATTTCCCAGGACAATCTCTGGAGAGTTTCAGAAGGTTTATTCATTATTAGCAGGCGGTCCTGGCTTCTGATTTTGACTCCATTATTAGCTAGTTAGGTGATTTAGGCAAGCCATTTTTACTAAGTGTCAATTAATCTGTAGGTGAAATGAGGGGATTAGTCCCTGTCAAGTTATCTGCTTATTTCTTATCATCATTTTTTTTTTTTTAACCTTTGCTAAGCCAAAGAGCTGGGGCAATTAATTGCATTGGCCACCAGCATCTATAAGCCAATTCCATATTGGGTAACCAAGAACGAAACCTAGGAAACTTGCAAAGTTCCCTTGATCCAGTGAACTGCAATTTTTGCTTAGCCCTATCAGCTTTTATAATATTTTAAAGTTATCTGTTCTTATTCAGTTGAGCATGATAGACATGTTTGTTTATAAGACCACAGCTGAGTCATTCAGGAATCATTCCTTGCTGGCACCACCACTCTGCTGATCTAAATGGACAAAGGGCTTGAGGGGGCCATCAACAGAAGAGTTTTAGAGTTTTATGAGTTTTAGAAAGGATGACACTATACAGAAGCTACTAAGCTCTGGCCATGATGTCTAGCCTCAGTTTAGCCTTTTTCTGGAGCTGATTAGCTGCAAGTGCTTCCTATAATGAGGCATTATTTCTGTCTGCAGGCTGAAAACTTTCTCATACTTTTCTTTGAAAACCTGGAAAATGACGAGGCTAGACTAGGTTGTTGGCAACTTTGGGGCACAGGGTGCTTCAGGGAGAGAGGTCCTGCCCCTCATATTCCCCATCAGTGTGCAGGAGGCATCTGAACAGCTGAAAACAGGAACCTTTAGTACAGTGGTTCTCAAACTTCCTAATGCCATGGCCCTTTAATACAGTTCCTGTGGGTCGTGACCCACAGGTTGAGAACCGCTGCTTTAGCTGGAGAACAGGCAGGAATTCTCTGGTCCATCTCATTCAGCAATGGAGCCAGGCAAAAGACAAATTAGAATGTTTGGAAGCATGGAAGCAGGCAGGAGGGAAACAGCTCGGCCACATCTGAAATATCCATTTGATAATTAAACACCTGAATGGCTTGCACATTAGAATTCAATATACTAAAAAGTGAAATGAGGCCAGGTGTGGTGGCTCATGCCTGTAATTCTAGAACTCTGGGAGACCGAGATCACTTGAGTTCCAGGAGTTCAAGACCAGCCTGAGCAAGAACCAGACCCCTTATTTCTACTAAAAAAAAATAGAAAAACTAGCCTGGCATTGTAGTCCCTGTAGTCCCTCCTACTAGGGAGACTGAGGGAAGAGGATCACCTGAGCACAAGACATTAAGATTGCTGTGAACTATGATGATGACATTGCACTCTAACCAGGGTGACAGAGTGAGACTGCATCTCAAAAAAAAAAAAAAAAAGAGAGTGAAATGAAATGGCAACACTGAAAATGTCTTCCAAGTTTTTCCAAGTCCCAAGTTCTAAAGAATTCTATCACTGCTTATGCAGTGTTTACAAGTCAAATCTTCAGCAAGTTCAAGGTGCTTCACAGCTGAGTTGATTTTTCTGGACTAATTTCATTCCCAGCCAAGGCAAACACCTGGGTGATTTTCTTTCCAGGTGTTTCAAAACATCTTTGGTTCTCTCCTATTCCTTTCCTCTTCCTCCCTCTGCATCCAGAATTTCCTGTCTTGGCCTTCCTTAAGTACTGTCCTTCTGTGTGCCATCCTTGTTTTAGTTGTTAGCTCTAGAATGAATAGAATCAAAGGATTATAGCTCTTAGCCCTTGGAAAGGACAGCAGTAGTATCTGGTCCAGGTTTCTATGCTGAAACACACACCAAAGCCAGGTGAATCTGCAACAGTGAAGCTGGGGGCCACATTTGTTCAGAATCCCTGCACCCTTCCAGGTCCTTGTATTCTGAGTAACCATAGAACCTATTTTGGCAGCCAGATACATCCCCAAGAACAGAACAAAGACCTATACTGTAGGTTTCATTCCTGTTGATGCTTTGAGTTCTTCCCCAATCATGAAACTGCCAGTTATTTCCTACCTGTCTGCAACCTGGTCTTTGCTACCTATGGGAAAGTGTAATTTGAACCTAAGAAGATAGTTGCTTACGACTGTGTAAAAAAGAAGTAACAGAATGGGCACCTTTTCAGATCCTACTCACGTAATCCTCATTCTGCTCCCTCTCTCAGCAGTGAGCATTAGAACAAATTGCCTGATGCAACATAAACAGTTTCACTTAAGGCAGAATCTGTTTCTTTCATTTGCTCAGTTGGAAAGAGGTAATTCATTGTATTTTCGTAACATAGTAATAAATAGAAAGTTCAACAAAAGAGGCTGGGTGCTTTTGGAAGCACAAATTCAATCCCCCTCCAACACATACTACAAAAGTTGCAGAGCTCATATTGTATGGGGTTGAGCGAGGTCCTTGAAAAACCACACACGCACACACTCACTCACTACACATGTATACATATATATGTAAAGTTTATGAAGACAGCATCTCCCAGGGACCAAAGCATAGATTTTAAGTGGTTTCAATTCTTCCTTCAACCTTACATCAGAGACTCCTTTGACCCTGTGAGTTTCCTTTATCTGGGGCTATATATAGGCTTTGAATCCAACTTGGTACTATATGAATATATTGCCACGCATTGATTTCAAATATGCAAATTTTAAAGACTGGATGAAAGGGACCATTTGACATCGTTTATATCTCAGCTTTTTAAGAGTTTATAGGAAAGGGGACATGATATGGATCATTTGTAGAACACCAAAAAAATCTAAGAGATGAACAATGGACGATTATGAATGCTGATATATAAACTTGTCATTCCTGCTAAATGGCATGAAGATAATTATATAGCAATAGACAAGTGAGTCTGGGTGCTGTGTTAGTGTAGTAATTATTTCTCGTTTGAAGCCGGGGCCAACATACAATCTTTAAAGGGAGCATTATTGATTAGTCTGTATGTCTCCTACTCATACAATAAACTCAGGTAAAGTTCATAGATTTGTCTCTGAGGCTGGTTTCCCAGTTCCAGGCTTTTCATGAGGGAGCGATAACCTTGCTAAACACTTGACATCACCAGGTACATGATTGTGGCCCAAGGATCTCAGGTTGGCAATGGGGAAAGATCCCTTCTCCCACATCTTATTCCCACACCGTGGAGAAAGATCAGAATCTGTGAATTCAGCTCAGTACCTGCGTAGGAGGGACATGATCATGACCATTTGCCCAAGTCAATGTGTGTGTGTGTGTGTGTGTGTGTGTGTGTGGTGGGGAGGGAGCTGTCCACTTTGGAGCAGAGGTCTCTGACTGATGTCCCCCCATTTGCATTTCTTGGTTCCCTTAAGGAAGCCAAGCAAACCAATTCAACTATTTCTTAAGTTTGACGGATACAAAACAGAACGAAGGTGTTGATCCCTGATCCTTCATGAGCTGGCCCCTTGCTCTGCAAGTCCCCTGGGAGCTTAATATATACCCAAGAATGGAGCAAATCACTTCCAGGGATACGCAAAGCTGTGGTTTAGAGGAATATTTCCAGTGAAAAGGATGCTTTTGGTCATTGCCAAGAGCCCATTGTTCTATCACCCCTAAAGCTTTTCCCGTTGCATCTTTCTCCCGGTGTCCGGAAACAATCTGTTGCTGGCCTCCCCCTGCTCCCTACGTCCTGGAGCCCAGAGCCAGCCAGCCAGCTCCTCCCAGCCCACAGCAGCCCAGCACCTTCACTCAATCAGCACTTCGCTGCCTCTTGTCCCTTGGCAGCCCAACAGCAGCAGCAGCGAAGCGGACGGCACCAGGCCGCCTGTCGACTTACCCTCTGCTAAGTGGTGTCTTCAGATCTGTGTCGTCTGATGTCCGCGAGCCAGGACGCGTGGCGCGGCGCCTTGCTGGACCCCTCTACCGAGACTCGCAAACTGCAGACGCCTGGGACAGCCCGGGGCCTCGAGGCTGCCGGGTGGGTGGGTGGATGCGCCCCAGGAAAGGGGCGGGGTGTGGCGAGGAGCGCAAGTACTGGCTCCTTACCTTGGTTTCCCCCTTCGTGCATCAGTTATTCCTAAACTTCCCCATGACAGGCTGGTCCTCCTCACCTTTCACCTTCGCCAGCTGCCTGCAACTCTTTGCTTTACCTGTGCCCCTGCCCTGTTCTCGCTCGCTTCTCCCGGTTTTCTGATCCAACCTGAGCCCCTTCAAACACACGCACTCCCTTCGCGCAGCCAGCCCCACGCAGTAAGAGCAAGGGAAGAAACTGACACCGGGAAACTGACAGGGGTAGCTGACAGGGGAGAGTGAGGGAGAGGGAGACGGAGAGGGAGGAGGAGGGACGGGAAGGAGGAAGAGAGGAGAGGGAGAGCGAGCGGGAGAGCGAGCCTTATTCACACTCTTACACGTACACTCAAGCTCCAGCTGCTAGGTAGCGGCTGGTAGGAGCCCGGCCACCCCTCCAAATCCCTTTTCTAGACTAAAGATGTGTGACCCCCTTCTGCTGCCGCTTCTGGAAAATGCTATACAGGGAAGGAGAGAGAAAAGCAAAGAGGAGTGGGGAGGGGAAATTCGAGGAGGCGCACTCCCTTTCTCCTCCCCACCCCTGCTCCAAAAATGTCCAACCCCGAGCTCTTCCTTTTCCCTTCTATCTGCGCCCGGCTTCCTCCTGCTCAGGTTCTCTTTCTCCCTCGCGTTGGGTTGGCTGCAAGCTGCAAAGAACCCGTCGCGGTTGTGATGTAGTGTGTGTGTGTGTGTGTGTATGTGTGAGAGAGAGAGAGAGAGAGAGAGAGAGAGAGAGAGATTTTGATGGAGCAAGCCAGCCTTGGTTGGCGAAAGCACCTCTCACCTCCCCCAGCCCCCAAGCTGAAGACTCTCACTCTCCGGGCTTGCGAATGGGGCGGGCGGGGCGGGGCGGGGGAGGCTGGGAGGGGGGAGGGAAAGGGGGAGGATGGGGCAGCCTGCAGGGGCAGCAGCTCCTGCCTTCTCTGCAGCTCCGCGGCCAGGGGTGGAAGGAAGCCGCAGCCGCAGCCCCAAGTCAGCCCCCCGCTGCCCCGTCCCAACGTCTCATCTCTCCCCCCTCGGTACGGAATTTTCTGTCTCGTTCGTTTGCTTCCCCAGGCGCCCCCCTCCCCTGGGTGGTGGCAGAGACTGGAGGGGTGGGGGGGAGGCTAAGCGCTTGTGCGGGTAGCGGGACAGGAGTCCCTTGGGGCGGCTCTCTCTTCGCCTCTTGATCTAGGTGCCCCTTGCTTTGGGCAGTGACCTCTGCCCACCCCTCCCAGCCTGGGGTCTGGTGGGCGGTCGCTGCGTTGTGCCGGCACCCAGCGGTCATTCTGGGGGAAGGGGAGTTGAGCTGGTGAGAGCATGGGCTGGCGGCCGGTGGGAGAGCGGGACGGTACCCTGAGTCGCCAGGACTGACCTGGGGTCTGTCTGGCCGGCTTCCATCCCCGATGGGTCTAGTTTAACCCAGTCGGAGTGCAAACGAATTCTCCCATCCATGCCCCTCTCACTCCAAAGGTAGGTCTCTCAAGACCCAGCCTAATTGCAACGTGGGTCAGGGGCTCAATTGCTTAGTGTTGGCAGTGGTGTCTGGGTGGGGGGCGGTGTCATCGGACACTTGGGCGACTCTTTGATCTTCGCACCTTGCCTTTGTGTCAGGTGAAGCACCTCTCCATCCCCATATCCCACCCTGTACCCTGGCGCCACCATGCCCATCCTCTTGAACCCTCCTGAAACTGGCTAAGTGGCCCCATCCCCACCAAGCCCCAGACTTCGACCAGCAACCTGAAGGCTCTTAGGTCCGCTAGCTGGCAGCATCCCGTGGTCCGGCCAGCCGCGCAGCCCCAAATCTCCGCTTTGTCTTTTATCTCCCTTACTAGCTCTCTCTGGAAAAAGGAATGTGAGGCTCTGCCTTTCGGGACACTGGGCTGTTACCTGAAACCCGTTTGCCTACTTATTCTCAGAGCAATCCTGAGCTGCAAGAAAGGTCCGCTGTGCTTCCTTAAGCTGTCTTCTTAACCCGCTGATTAACCCCTTAAGCACCCACTTTGAGCCGGAGTCCGGTTCCCCGAAAAAGCCAGAACTGTCTCCGCTGCTTGAATGGCCAAGTGATTCCATTACTGAGTCTGTGAAGCTGCCGTTGGTTCAGTTAGTGAGAGCCCTAGGTACCCCACGTCTACCCTGAGAAAGTCCCTACCAACACCAAGCAAGTTTTTCGGTTGCCCTTAGTCTCCCCCAACCCCTAGCGCCAAGGTGGTCCAATATTCTGGCGAATATTAAGCTTTGTATGGGAGCAAGGCATTGGAGAAAAGTATTACTTGGGAGGATGAAGAGTTTGTGTCTAGGGGAAAGAGCAAGGTGGAGGGCAGGGGTGAGGGTAGAGCCTTGTCCTCCATCTTGTTTAAATACTTCAGGAAGTGTTTCTAAAAATTGGCCAAGGGGGGAGGGTAGCTGAAAAAAAAAACATTACTTTATTCTGGGAACTTTTTCTCTTCAAAGGCAGTTTTACTGTGGCCCAGCAAACTAATGTATATCTTTCCAAACAAGAACGGATAAGTTATGGTTAAGCCAGTCTCTCCTATGGCATGAGGTGGTTGTTAACAAGATGATCGGGCATCTCCCTATTTTTAGCCAAACTGCAGTTCAACTGAGACTTCCACTCCAAGTCCAGGATGCATCCAGGAGCACAGTGGCCAGGAAGAAGGAAAGCCCTATTGCTGGGAGCTGTTTCCTTCCATGGCCCCATATCCAGTACAGTTGTCTTTAATATTGGGGGATTATGTGTACTTCTGAAAATTGGTTCTTTCCCAGTGGGCTATAGATAAGATGAAAATTTCTCTATCTGCTGCTGCCCTATCTCACTAACCTCTTAAGATCAAGGATTTACAAAGGAAAACCCTTTGAAAGTTAAAAGCACCATACAAATGTCAGGCATTATTATATGAATTCCAGGATCTAGTGCAATTAAGAAACTGATTTAGGCACGAGCCTAAGCTTTGCCTAGGTTGTTTGTTAGCCTTGGAGGTAGCTGGCTCATCTTCTCTGTAAATGTGGAACTATTCTGGTGTTCCACTTGGTGGCTGAGATTGTATGCCTGCTTGAACTCTCCCAGAGTAGTTTGCAACTAGAGGTCACATCTTCGGAAGTGGTTCAAAGCCAAAAATGGAAGCAACTATCTGAATAATGGAAGCTGAGATCTACCTGACTTCTAGGCTAGGTTTACCCACATGGCCTGGCCTATTCAAACACCAAGGCAGGTATGACTGTCAAAAATGAAATTGAGACACACTGTTTTCAGAAATTCAGATACACTGTTTTCTCTTTTTACAGCCTTGACTATAGTGGTAAATAGTATAGGTAGACCAGGATTTAATACGACATCACAGGCAAAGAGACTGACATAAGAAATCTAGAAAGTGGGTTTCCTTCCATTCCCATTACATTGGGTTTCTCAACCTGGACTTTATTGACATTTGGGGCCAGATGATCCCTTGTGGTGAGAGGCTGTTCTGTACTTTGTAGGATGTTCCCTGGCCTCTATCCACTAGATGCCAGTAGCAACTCACTCCCCGTTGTAACAACCGAAAATGTGTCCAGACGTGACCAAATTTGTCCCCAGGGAGGTAAGATAACCCCTATTGAGTACTCTCACCCTTTAAGGTAATGATTAAGGTAATGGTCACTTTCCAAGATTGTATTTTACTTTAATTCTATTCACATGGCATGCCCAGTTCCCATATTGAATGAAATCTCAGAAAATATGGTATATTTTGTAAGGAAACAAGGAGTCCTCAAAAATTAATAAGCTTTGATAAATGGTGTTTCTTGTTATCAGTATTACCACCTTCCCATCACCTTCTAACTCTTCTCAAGCTCACATTATGAGTAAGGTATTGATTATAGCAAAGATCTATAAAGCATAATTCTAGCATTCAATATGCTAAGATACTATTGACCTTTATTTCCTCAGAAAGAAAGCGTTACTGATTTGCATGGATAACCAATTTCTGGTTTGAATCCAATTTGGCTTTCCACTTCTATTTCCTATTCCTCCCCAAATAGTGACTTATTCTTTCAAGTTTTGCCTTAGGGAGATTGCTCTTTGTCTCACTAATTACCATAGCCCTACTTCAAATTCTTTTGTGACTTTTCCATATATGGCACTTGTATCACAGAGGATGTATCCAGCATCAGCATCGATATGACCACCACATCATAAAGATTGTAACAATTTGATGAGCAAGTTGAGCAATTTGAAGGCAAGTTTTTGTTTTCAAGGAAACAGCTTCTAATTACCTGCGTGTTAGAGAAGAAATACCCAGCAATGGCAAAGGGAAAGGAAATGGAATGGAACAGAATATAAAAAGAAGTGATTCTTAAAATACTGTGGAGTGTTGAAAAAATATCTCAGTGTGATTGTAGGTTTTAACATTCAGAACTATCTCTGCCACAGGAAGTCAAACAACACTAATGCAAGGTGTAGGATCCTGATGAGAAATTGAACAAAGGAAAATGGGAGGCAGTGTGGAATATCTGTTCAAATCAGCTGAGTAAGCTCTTGCATTAGAAAAATAAGTTTCAAGTGAACCAGGCAGGACTCCATCAGGGATACTTGGTTTGGATAACCCTAGCCCAATACAATGCATATATATAGCAACATGGCACTGTAAGGACTAACACAGGGACCAACAATTAACACATACAAACTTTACACATTCATAAGTGATGATGCTCTTGGCAAGAGTAGTTATTTATTTAAATAAAAGGTTTGCTTGGATCGGGACCATGAATGAATGTAATTGAAAATGTGTTTCATTTTTCAAAAATATATGTAAACAGTTATATTAATACATGTGTTAGAATGGGATCCAAGTAAACAAGGCATAAGGCCTCAAATAAATTAATAATTGATCTTAACAAGAGTGTAAACAGAATCACACTGCATGGATTCACTGAGGACTTTGCTGTGCTCATCACTAATAGGAATGCAAATGGAGGTAGCCCTAAGAAAATTTGAAAAGTGGAATTATAGAATCACAGAAAATTAGACAATGTTAGATCAGTGAGACGGGCTTTGGCTGAGGTTAGGTGATAGTGACAGAGACAAGACTCCATTCAAGTCTTGATGCTCTGTGACTGACACTCTGTGTGACCTCAGGAAGGGCAGGTTTAGTTTTCACTCTGCCTGCCCTGCCTCCTCCCTAGTTTATTACACTCTGCCTTTATGGATGATATAATCTGCCCTAATTTCTATACTAGTGTGTGCTCTCTCCCATAGCTAGCTCTGGCTTCAGCCTTTTTTTTTCTGATTGTGGGAAAAAAGGCTCTATCACTTTAGTAAAGAGAATTAAAGCATGAGGAAACAGGTGTTCTTTGGAATGGCTACTTTTGTTGTTGTTGTTGTAATTGTTGTTTAGCAGGTCCAGGCAGGGTTCAAAACGACCAGCCCTGGTACATCTTTAGTAAAGAGAATTAAAACATGAGGAGACAGGTGTATCGTTGGGATGGCTATTTTTTTTTTTTTTTGGTGTTGTTGTTGTTGTAATTGTTATTTAGCAGGTCCAGGCCAGGTTCAAAACCACCAGCCCCAGTGTATGTGGCTGGCACCCTAACCACTGAGTTTAGGTGCCAAGCCTATTTACATCTTCTTTAATTACTTTCAGCAGTACCTTGTAGTTTTCAGTGTTCAAGTTTTGTACCATGTGGGTTAAATTTATTCTTAAATACCTTATTGCTTTTGGTGCCATTGAATATTAAATAGTTTAAGTTTAGTTTTGGGGTTGCTCATTCCTAGTTTATATAAACACAAATAATTTTGCACATTGATCTTGTAACCTGCAACTTTGCCAAATTTTTCCATTTGCTCTCATAGTAATTTTTGTGGATTCTTTAGGATTTCCTATACATAAGATCATGTCATCTGTGAATAGAGATAATTTTACTTTTTCCTTTCCAATTTGGATGTGATTTATTTTGTTTTCTTGCCTAATTGCTCTGAGTAGAACTTCCAGTACAATGTTAAACAGAAGTAAACAGGTGAGCAGCCCTCTTATTCCTGATCTTAGGAAGAAAGCTCTTAAGTTTTTCACTTTTGAATATACATGCTATCTGTGTTTTTTTCTAAATGCCCTTTACCAAGTTGAACATGTTCTTTTCTATATGCATTCATACTTTGTTGTGTGTTTTTCTCATGAAGGAGTGTTGACTTTTGTCAAATCTTTTTTTCTGCATCAATTGAGATGATCATGTGGATTTGAACCAATCTTACGTTCCTGGGATAAATCCCATTTAGTCATGGTGTATAATCTTTTTAATCTGCTGCTGGATTCAGGTTTACTAGTATTTTGTTAAGGATTTTTGCACCTATTTCATAAGGGCCATTGATCCGTAGGTTTGTTTCTTATAATGTCTTTTTCTGGCTTTGGTATCAGAGTAATGCTTACCTTATAGGAGGATTTAGGATGTATCCTTTGCTATTCTAATTTTTGGGAAGAGTTTAAGAGTTTAACATTGGTGTTAATTCTTCTTAAATGTTTGACAGAATTCACTGGTTAAGCCATCTGGTCCTGAGATTATTATTATTATTATTATTGTTTTTTTTTGAGGGGGGGGAATTGGTCACATTACTTGTTACAGGTTTGTTCAGCATTTTTATTTCTCCGTATGTTCATGTTGACAGTTTGCATGTTTCTAGTAATTGTTGCATTTCATCTAGGTTACTTACTTTCTCGGTGTCTAATTATTCATTATTTTCTCTTATAATTTTCTTTATTTCTTTAAAGTTGTTAGTAATGTCTTCACTTTCATTTTTTATTTTATTTTATTTATTTATATTTAATTCTTTTTTAATTTTTATTTTTTATTAAATCATAGCTGTGTACATTAGTTCATTTTTTATTTTAGTAATCCGAATCTTGCCTTTTTTTCCCTTAGTCTAGCTAAATATTTTTTATTTTGTTGATCTTTTCAAAGAATTAACTTTTGCCTTTGTTGAGTTTTTTCTATTTTTTTTCTCTCTTTAATCTTTATTGCTTCCTTCTTTCTGCTAGGTTTGGATTTAGTCTGTTCTTTTTAAATCTTCTTTTTAAGTGCATGGATTTACAATATAAATGTCCTTTGGATTACTGCTTTTGCTACATAACATAACTTTTGGTATGTTGCATTTTCATCTTCATTCTTCTCAAGGCTTTGGGGGGTTTGTTGTTTAATGTCCACATGTTTGTGAAATTGCCTGGGTTCTTTTTTTCTGTTATTGATTTCTCTATTTCTTTTATTATTATTAAATCATAGCTGTGTACATTAGTGCAATCATGGGCTACAATGTGCTGGCTTCGTATACAATCTGAAATATTTTCATTCAATTGTTCGATATAACCTTCATGGGATTTTCTTGTTTATTGTATGAAAACATTTGTATTCTGCATTTAGTAAGTTTCACCTGTACCCTTCTAAGATGCACCATAAATGTGATCCCACCATTTACCCTCTCTCCACCCACCCTCCCTCTCCCTTCCCCTTTCCCCATATTCTTGTGCTATAATTGGGTTATATGATTTCTATTTCTTGCTTCACTCTACTGTGGTCAGAGAAGATAATTTCTGTGACTCAGTCTTTTTTAATTAATTGAGACTTGTTTCGTGACCAATTGTATGGTCTATTCTGGAGACTGTTCCATGATACTTAAGAATAATGTTTATTCTGCTGCTTTGGGATGGTGTGTACTATATGTATCTGTTACGTTTAGTTGGCTTATACATGTAGAGTTGTTCAAGTCTTCTATTTTCTTATTGATTTTCTGTCTTATTCTATCCACTATTAAAAGTGAGGCATTGAATTCTCCTACTCTTACTATAGGACTGTATATTTCTCTGTTCAGTCTTGCTTTATAATATTTTGGGTCTCTGTGTGTTTGTTGTATATGTGTTTATAATTATTATGTCTTAATGAATTTACCCTTTTATCAATGTATAATATTCTTCTGTCTGTTTTGAAACAATTTTGACTTAATGTCTATTTTGTATGATGTTACTATAGCCGTTTCAGCACTCATTTGTTATCTATTTACGTGGAATATCTTTTCTGTCCTTTTGTGTCTTTGGATCTGAAGTCAATCTCTCTCTTTTTTTTTTTTTTTTGAGACAGAGCCTCAAGCTGTCACCCTGGATAGAGTACTGTGGCATCACAGCTCACAGCAACCTCCAATTCCTGGGCTCAAGCGAGTCTCTTGCCTCCGCCTCCCAAGTAGCTGGGACCACAGGCG
>CAUYON010182677.1:0-14760 GCA_963573935.1 Arctocebus calabarensis | reverse complement strand
TAATATGGTTTTCTTTTAGCATCATTGAATAAGTGCTTCTGACCTGACGCTGTTCTACCTTTGCCTATTATTAAATACACTAATCAGATTTATGTTTTCCAGAAATGTCATCAAGCCACACGCAATAAAGATGGTTCCAGTCCTTGAACCCCTGTATCACTCTCCTCTGGAGAAACACCAAGTGCCCCCTTCTATCTTTGCCCGACTCAGCAGGAAGCAGTTAGATCGAGTCTTCGCCCCTTTTCCCTAACAGCAGTTGGAGTTTCTACTCAGAGAGGGAGAATTAATGCAGGACAACTGGCGCCCTTGCCAGCTCAGCGGGGCTGGCGGACCTTCTGCCTCCTCCTTGGCAGTGTTGGTGATGTGGCAGCCAGCTGAAGAGCCAGAGGGCTGGATGACAGGCAAGGAGGGGGACCTCCAACCTCCACCAGAGGCTCCAATTGCCAAAAAGGCTGGACAACTGCTGAGGAGACACCTCTGCCTTGGTGTCTCCTTCACTTCACACTTAGGACTAAATGTGGAACCCCCATCTCCTATGCCTATGTCAATTTCTGGTGAATTTCCTAGGCCTCAATTCCATGAAGGACTGTATCCATTCATTGATACATTCATTCACCTTGCCCCTGGCGGAAAGGACTGTATTCATTCATTTCCTGGCCAAGGAACCCATACACCTATATATACCCTGAGACTAAAGGCCTAAAGGAGAAGATGGGGAAAGACTGGGAGAGAAACGGAGAGAGCTTCTCTCTCCCCACTAGAATTCTCTCCCTCTACCAGGAGCCTTAATGTTTTCTGTATTCTTTTCTGTGAATAAATTCTGTCTTACAAACAATACAAAATCTCCCACAAAAGAAAAGTGTCAGACCCATGGCTTCACATCCAAAGTCTATCAAACCTTTCAAGAGGAACTAGTACCTACATTATAAAACCTTTTCCAAAGCATAGAAAAAAGAAGGAATACGTCCTAACACATTCTATAAGGCAAATATCACCATGATCCCCAAACCACTAAAAGATCCAACAAAGAAGGAAAATTATAGACAAATATTATTAATGAATATCAATGCAAAAATATTCAATAAGATTTTAGTGAACAGAATTGAACACATAAGAAAAATCATACACCATGATGAAGCTGGTTTTATTCCAATGTTACAGGGTTGGTTCAACATACGCAAATCCATAAACATAATACATCGCATCAATTAAATAAAAAACAAAAACTATATGATCCTATCAATTGATGCAGAAAATGGTTTTGATAATATTCAGCATACTTTCATGATCAGAACACTTAAGAAAACTGGCACAGAAGAGACATTGCCTTTTTTTTTTTTTTTTTGAGACAGAGTCTCACTATGTTGCCCTCAGGAGAGTGCCGTAGTGCCACAGCTCATAGCAACCTCAAATTCTTGGGCTTAAGCTAACCTCTTGCCTCAGCCTCCCAAGTAGCTGAGACTATAGGCACCAGCCACAACGCCCAGTTATTTTTTATTTGTAGTTGTCATTGTTTGGCAGGGCTGGGCTGTATTCGAACCCATCAGCTCCGGTATATGTAGCTGGTACCCTAGCAAGTTAGCTATAGGCACCAAGCGAAAGGGACATTTCTTAAACTCATAGAGGCCATCTACAGCAAACCCAGAGCCAATATCATATTGAATTGAATAAAATTGAAAACAGACTCCACTCAGATCAAGAACGAGGCAAGGATGCCCACTGTCTCCACTGCTATTCAACATAGTAATGGAAGTCTTAGCCATTGCAGTCAGGCAAGAAAAGACGATCAAGGGTATCCAAATAGGGTCAGAGGAGATCAAACTCTCACTCTTCGCAGATGATATGATTTTATACCTGGAAAACCCCAGGGACTCAACTGCAAAACTCTTAGAAGTGATCAAGTAATACAGCAGCATCTCAGGATACAAAATCAATACTTACAAATCAGTACATTTTATATATACCAACAAAAGTCAGGCTGAAAATATAGTCAAGGACTCCTTTACAGTAATGCCAAAGAAGATGAACTATTTGGGAGTTTGCCTAACAAAGGACATACAAGATCTCTATAAAAGAGAACAATGAAACTCTGAGAAAAGAAATGGCTGAAGATGTTAACAAATGGAAAAACATACCATGCTCATGCCTGGGAAGAATCAACATTGTTAAAATGTCCATACTACCCAAAGCAATATACAAATTTAATGTAATCCCTATTAAAGCACCACTGTCATCCTTTAAAGATCTGGAAAAAATAGTACTTCGATTTATATGGAATCAGAAAAACCCTCAAATAGCCAAGACATTACTCAGAAACAAAAACAAATGAGGAGGAATCATGCTACCAGACTTCAGGCTATACTATAAATCTATCATGATCAAAATAGCATGGTACTGCCACAAAAACAAAGAGGTAGATGTATGGAACAGAACAGAGAAGCAAGAGATGAACCCAGCTACTTACCATTATTTGATCATCTATAAGACTATCAAAAACATAAACTGGGGGAAGACTCCCTATTTAACAAATGGTACTGGGTGAACTGGCTGGTGACTTGTAGAACACTGAAACTAGACGCACACTTTTCACCATTTACAAAAATTAATTCTCACTGGATAAAAGATTTAAACTTAAGTCATGAAATTTGGAGAGAGTACAAGGGAAGCGCTAGAGAAACTGGCGTGGGAGAATATTTTATGAGGAGGACCCCCCTGGCAATTGAAGCAACACCAAAATTATATTATTGGGATCTAATCAAACTAAAACGCTGCTGCACAGCCAAAGACAAAGTAAGTAAAGCAAGCAGACTGCCCTCAGAATGGGAGAAGATATCTGCAGATTATGTTTCTGAGAAAGGTTTGGTAACTAGAATCCACAGCAAACTCAAACTAATTAATAAGAAAAGAACAAATAACCCCATTTCTATGTGGGCAAGAGATTTGAACAGAAGCTTCTCTGAAGATGACAAAAATATGGCCTGCAGACACATGAAAAAATGCTCATCATCTTTAACCATCAGAGAACTGCAAATCAAAACCACTTTGACATATCATCTAACTCCAGTAAGAGCAGCTCACATCACAAAATCCCAAAACTACAGATTTTGGCGTGGATGTGGAGAAAAGGGAACACTTCTACACTGCTGGTGGAAATGCAAGCTAATACGTTCCTTTTGGGAAAAGTTTGGACAACACAGGGAACTAAAAATAGACCTACTGTTCAATCCTGCAATTCCTCTATTAGCTCTATAACCAGAAGAACAAAAATCATTTTACAACAAAGATATTTGCACCAAAACGTTTGCTGCAGCCCAATTCATAACTGCCAAGTCATGGAAGAAACCCAAGTGTCCACTGAACCATGAATGGATTAATAAACTATGGTATACGTATACCACAGAATATCATGCAGCCTTAAAGATAGAGACTTTATCTCTTTTGTGTTCACATGTATGGAGGTGGAACATATTCTGCTTAGTAAAGTATCTCAAGAATGGAAGAAAAAGTATCCAATGTACTCAGTATTATTATGAAACCAATACATAATCACTCACACTTTCATACAAAAGATAAAACACAACTATAGCCCAAGATGAAGGAAGGAAGAGGAGGGTGAGGAGAGGGACTGGGGGAGACCAGGTAGAGGGAGAATAATCGAGGGGACCTCACCTATGGTGCATATTGCAAAGGTATATGTCAAATCTATTAAGAGTAAAGTATAAATATCTTAATACAATAATTAAGTAAGGTGAAGGCTATGTTAACCAGCTTGATGTAAGCATTCCAAATTGTATATAAAATCAGCACATCATACCTCATAAATGCATTAATGTACACAGTTATGATTTAATAAAAAAATTGTTAAGAAAAAAGATTAAAAAAATAAAAAATAAAGTTAAAGGTATTATTTGCTACACTCAGCTTTTGGTGGTATTCTGTTGGTATACTACAGCCTTAAGCTTTAGAGGAAAAAGGCCATTTGAGTTTCTAAATTAACACTCAGAAAAAATCAATACATACATATTTACATTTGCTTCATGGGAAGCTCACTTCTCATCTGCTTTTCATGAAAAATAAGAAAAACTGTTACCAATCTCACCCTTTCCTTGTCTACGACAATGAACAGCTCCACATATCGGGTCTGTGGAAGGACAGCTCTTCTTCTCTGTCAAAAACACAAACACCATAAAGGTAAAAACAAAGTTATAACACTATACATTTTTCATATGTAATGATCACATCCTATTCTCTAGTCACTAATTTCACGTCTGTTATGAACATCATGGGCAGTGAACACATACACTGGAGCTGGCAGGTTCGAACCAAGCCTGGACCTGCCAAACAACGACGGCAACTGCAACCAAAAAATACCCGGGCGTTGTGGCAGGCACATGTAGTCCCAGCTACTTGGGAGGCAGAGGCAAGAGAATCACTTAAGCCCAAGAGTTTGAGGTTGCTGTGATACCACAACTCTCTACCGAGGGTGACACAGTAAAACTCTGTCTCAAAAAAAAAAGAACATCATCAAATTATTTTATTTAACATTTTATAGATTAATAAACTCAAAAATATGGTTTAGTTCAAAAAGTATTATTTACTTCTTAGTGATGAAAACTTTGAAGTTATGCTACTAACTTTAAATGAATATAAAGTATGTCAAATGTTTAATTTTTTAATTTAAAAAGTTTTGTAAACTATTACCTGATCGTAGAAAAATCCTAGTAAAGATAAAATGGGTTGTTAAATTTTGCAAAGCAGAAATACTGACTTTTTAAAATTGAAACAACATACAAACACATCTTAATGGGGAACGCCATTCCTTTGTTCGCAGATAAAGAAAGGACAGCTACTAAAATCCCAGACCAGAAGTCAGGACAGAGTAAAATTAAAAGTACACACATACACACATTTACATCTTAATGGGAAATCCCATTACTATGTTTGTTGTTAAGGAAAAAATATCCACGAAAATCCCAGAGCAGAAGTTGAGAAGGTTGCTATTTTGAAGCAATTTATACAAAGTAGGATAAGCAGAAATGAGAACAATCTAAGAGGAGTACATGATAGAAGAAGCAAAGAAAACAACGCGGTAAATTAGTACAGGCTGATTAAAAATATGCCTCTTCCAACAGCTACATCATTTCACGTGTAGAAAGGTATATTCCCCACAGCTGAAGTTGATCTAGTCCTAGATCCATTTTGATCTAAAAGATTCATGTCAAGAATAAATATGAGTGTCCTTGGAAGATATCTAAAGTAGTTAAATTCCTCAAGCCAAATCTCTGTCTTAATTTCTCCAATCTAGAGCTCAAGAATCATCATTCTGATTTGTGTAAGAGTTCTCTAAACAAAAATTCTATTGCTCTCTGATATATAATGTAACAAACTACTACATAGCAATGCTAAATATTATTATTATTGTTCAAGATTTAAGCCCTAGTTTCCAAAACCCACTGATTCAAAACTGTACTCAACTTGGAAACAGGAATGGTATACTTCTAATCTTTTTTATCTCCTAGTACCTATCACAACATCTGGAATTTACTTGGTAAAAAAAGAAAAAAACTATTAGTTTAATGAATAAATAAATGATTTTTTCCAATGTTAGTCTCAGCTATGAAGAATTATATTATTTCCTTACTCGAAGTAGCTGAGTCATAGTGGGAGGCTCTTTCTCTTCATCCTTTGTAGTTTCTTCTTCTATATCCTTACTGGAAACTCCACATGTCAAAGGCTCTTTGTGAACATCATCCATTTGATAAAATATATGCTCAAAGCGAGAGCTGTTTTGCAGTGGTTCAATCCCGTAACTCACATTCTCTAAATGCAGTAATCCTCTAAATGCACACATACACAATTTTTAAGGGAAAAAAGTACACAAAAACAGGAATCAGAAAAACCTAAATTCACATTCTCGGTTTTTTTGTTTGTGTTCTTAGACACAGTCTCACTTAATCACCCTTGATAGAGTGCCATGGCATCAAAACTCACACCAACCTCAAACTTTTGGGCTAAAGTGATCCTCTTGCCTCAGCCTCCTGAGCAGCTGGGATTACAGAGGCCCATGACAATGCCCGACTATTTTTAGAGACAAGGTCTCACTCTTGCTAAGGCTGGTCTTGAACTTTTGAGTTCAAGCAATCCACCCACCTCGGCCTCCCAGAGTGCTAGGATTACAGGCGTGAGCCACCTCACCTGGCCACATTCTAGTTCTTAACACATAAGAAAGGGTAGCATAAGGAAAAAACAGAGGTTTTGGAGTCAGTGAAACAAGATGGACCTAAATTTAAATCACAAACCTGGCACTTAGCAGCATCACTGTCTTTGTGAGTTACTTAAACTCTGAGTTATCTCTATATAATGGAAAGCTTTATAAGATACTGGCTGAGAGAACCGGTAGCCAGAGGATCAGAGTTTGAATCACAAATGTTTTCTACTAGCTTCAGGATTCTTAGTAAGTTATTTAACCTCTGCCATAGTTTATATTCTGCATAGGACTTTTCTGAAAACTAAATTATTTAGTAAGCACAAAGTACTCAGAAAAATACCTGCCACAGATTAACTATTCAATAAATGTTATTTCTTGAATGAAGATAATCATAGCCATCTTATACATACACATATAGTTGGTTTGAGAATTAAAAGTAATACTTATTAGTTCAATTATGCAATTAACCAACCAGCACAGTCATACTGCCAAGCACTTAATAATGTAATTTTAACACCATTATAACTTCATTTGATGTGATACAGTTTCTCTCAGCCTCAGTTTGCTTGCCTAATAAAGATAATGAAAATTTTCTCACAGTCAATATGAGATTTAAATGAAATAATACCACTGAAAATTTTATAAAGTGCTATAAAAATTTAAAGTATATTGTAAATAGTAAAAGTTAGTAATCTAAAAAAAAAATTTCTTTAGACATTAAAATTCAGCAACTATAATATTTTCCTAAACAAACATGCCCAGAGTATCTAAAACATAGCTCTAAAGACCTTCAGTAATATAAAAGTAAAATCCAATTTCGCCAAGTCCCAAAAATGACTTGATTTGGACACAGAAATAGGAAAAGGGGTAAGAAATTGGGGAAAGAAAAAGAGCAGATAAAGGAAATTTCTTACCTGAGTCCAAAACAGTCACTAAGAGCAACGGATGAATTGTAAACTCCCTCCACATAGCCACGATAATGGCAATGACTCTAAATGAAAAACACTGCATTATCTTTGAATACTGCTACATTGCTGAAAATCATTAGAGAAATTGCAAAGCTAAGAAAATTACTTGACACTTGTAAACTAAAAGAATTTACTTATATTATTGGCATCTCATAATATCTCCTGGAATTTTTTTTTTTTAATTTATTTTGCAGTTTTTAGCCTGGGGCTGGGTTTGAACCTGCCACCTCTGGCATATGGGTCCGGCGCCCTACTCACTGAGCCACAGGCGCTGCCCTCTCCTGGAATTCTTCAGACTACCTGTAGAGTAGCCACCATCACCCTTCAAGTAGACAAATGTTTAGGTAGAATTTCATAAGGTACAAAGTACAAACAGCTCTGCCTCAATGACCTTTCGGCCTAAAGCAAAACAAGATAGCATTATCTTACATATAACTTTTTTTTTTTTTTTTTTTTGCAGTTTTGGCCAGGGCTGGGTTTGAACCCACCACCTCCGGCATATGGGACCAGCGCCCTACTCCTTTGAGCTACAGGCGCCACCCATTTATATAACATTTTAAATCACAGTCAATCTAAGCAGCAACAGCGGTCAGCTAATTGACTTTTAATGAAAGGATCTTGTTTGATTCTTATGGCCCAGAGGAGAGAAAAAGGTCAGTATGGGCCTGGCTCAGTGGCTTACGTCCGTAAATCCTAGCACTCTGGGAGGCCAAGGCTCCTGAATTGCTTGAGCAAAAATGAGAACCACCCCCAATCTCTAGAAATAGCTGGGCTTTTGGCAGACACCTGTAGTCCCAGCTACTGAGGAAGCAGAGGCAAAAGGATCACTTGAGCCCAAGAGTTTTGGGTTGCTGTGAGCTATGATGACACCATGGCACTCTACCGAGGGCAACTTTGTCTCAAAAATAACAATAATAATAATAGTAATTCAGTATTGGGGGGAGTGATTTTGATTACATAATTTTCTTTTCTTCCTATAGGTATATTCATTATATTATTATTAGTTATAAATTTAGCCATCTTCAAAAACTAAGAGTCTTTATCCTTAATTTTGAACAAGAAATTAACTGGTAGAAATATATGGGTATCACTTAGAAATAACAAACTCTTTAGTACCCAGTGAGATTTTTCTCATCTTTAAACAATTTCAAAAAAAAAAAAAAATTTTTTTTAAATAAACAATTTCAAAGCACTAAAATAGAAAAATAAAGGGGCAGGGAACACTAACCTTGCTGGACATTATGACATACCACATATCACAAGGTCTTGATAATTAAAACTATTTATAGCACAATATTAAAATATTGTACCAGTGCATGACTGACAGACAGACAGTGGAGCAGAACAGAAAGTCTCTAAATAGACCAAAGTACATATGGTACTTTATATGATCAAAGTAGCATCTCAAGTTAGTGGGACAAAGATGCTCTATTTTTTTTTTTTAATTACTAACAGACCTGCCTGACCAGAAAAAGATGTAGTTTTTAATAAATGCTTCTCAGTCGACTGATTAAACATTTGGAAAAGGATAGAATCAGATCCATATCTCATACCATAAGATAAGAATAAACTTCAAATGAATCTAAAATCTAAACATAAAAAATAAAACCATCCAGAACAAGAAGAAAACATGAGTGAATTCTTCTATCACTCAAAATCTAAATGCAGTAAAATATTGATGATCTCTACGTATAAAAAAAGAATTTAAGCTTCTACAAAGAGAGAAACACCAAAAATAAAGTCAAAAGACAACTAACAGAGTGGAAAAAAACCTTAAATATCTGTTACATAAAAGGTTAATATTCCTAACTATTAATAGCCCTTAAACATTGAGAGGAAAAGATTAAAAGTCTGTAGAAAATTAGGCAAAAGACATGAAGACAATTCACAAAAGATACAAAAATGCCCTTACATATATGAAAAGATTTTCAATCTCACTCATGACAAGAATCCATGAATCTATACTGATATAAATAAACAGAAGAGAAAACTTCCTTAAGTAGAAAGCACTAATGAATACAAATGCACTGATGAAATTACAAAATTATCATTTGGATAACCATCATAATAATTAACACAGGCAAATACTAAATATTGAAACTAGTGGGTAAAAATTTGAGGAGTAAGAAGATATTTACACAGTCTCAAAGTATCTAATCTTAACATTAATGTAAAAGATGAAAACAGTAACTTTACAGAGGAGAAACTGGACAAACAACGCTGATGGTCAACGTTAACACTATCAAGTACTAGCAGTAATTGACACTGTATGCTCATTGACAGGACACACAAAGAACAGTGTCATTTCAGTAGCATTCCTGCCAAAAATTCAGAACCTAAGGAGTAAACATCAAACAAATCCAAATTGCAGGACATTCTACAAAAAGCTAGCCTGTACCTTCAAAAATGTCAATGTCATGAAATACAGGGGAAAATTAGGATTCCAGATTAAATGAGACTAAAAAGTCACCACATCTATTAAATGCATCCCATAAACTCAGATTTTCCTTTGCTATTAAGGATATTATTAGGATAACTCCATCTCAATGAGATCTATAAATTAAAAAATAGTATTGTTTCAATGTTGATTTATATACTAATTTTGAGAACTATACTGTGGTGGCACAAAATAATTGCTTATTTTAGGAAATTTATACTTAAGTATTTAAGAGTAAAAAACACCATGTCTGGAACATGGTCTTAAAAGGTTCAGAAAAAAAGAGAAGAAAGGATAAAACAAACACAGTAAAATGTTAACATTTAGAGAATCTAAGCTGAAAGGTCTGCATGAATTTTTTTTATGTTATTCATGTAGCATAAAGTTGTAAAAAAATTTAAATTATTTTAACAATTATACACTAAACAACACAAACCAAACTATAACTTTCTCTAGTTTTTGGCAATTCACAACCACTATTTTTTTTCTTCCTAGTACTTTGTAGTTAAAATCTAGCTTTGATAGTTTCTTCTCATTAGAAGAAAATAAATACCTTCCACAAGTACAGATGAAGCAACAACTACGAGATAGTAATAGTGTAACTCAGCACTCAAAAACTAAACGTTGGTAGTTTCAACTATAACAGAGGCTCTCTGAACTAATCTGGCAGACATCCATCATGTGACAATGTACCAACTTGGTAATTTTTAATAACTTGCTTTTATTAAATACTTCCACATCATTCGATTTAGTTCTCAAAAGAAAAACAAATCATATTTTATAAGTCTTTATGAAATATCTAATTAAAGAGCATGATTACAATAAAGGTGCAACTGGAATAAAAACTTTTAAAAACACACAAACCAGGCAGTGCCTGTGGCTCATCTAGTAGGGCACCGGCCCCATATACCAAAGATGGCGGGTTCAAACCCGGCTTTGGCCGAACTGCAAAACAGAAAAATAGCTGGGCGTTGTGGTAGGCGCCTATAGTCCCAGCTACTCGGGAGGCTGAGGAAAGAGAATCACCTAAGCCCAAGAGTTGGAGGTTGCTGTGAGCTGTGTAATGCCACAGCACTCTATTGAGGGTGATAAAGTGAGACTCTGTCTCTATAAAAAAAAAAAAACACACACACACACAAACCATAAACAAAATATTTAGCTAGTATGAGCAGAAGGGCACAGAACTACTAGAGAATGGCCAACTAGCCACAACCCAGTGAGTCTTGAGCAGTTAATATATTTTCCGAAGAAACAAAAAGAATCAATTAAATAGAGGAATTAGTTGAGAGAATTTCTAATGCATTTGCAAGACACCTCAAAGTTATAATCTAAGACATAGCTATTTGGAGTTTTATTTCACACAGCAACTCATGCTAAATGACTTTTCTAAAACATTATTTCTTTGTGAAAAATGACTGATTATCTCTATGGTCACTAGGTAGCCAAAGGGAATACTTGGAAGGTGACCATCGTGATATTCAGCAATGAGGATGCAGCACTTTTTCTAGGAATTATTCCAAACTTAACTGTCCAACTTCATACACGGATAATTTTTTTATCTGGTTTATTCTATCATATAAATTTAAACTCTTCTACTAATTCTCTATTAAACAATGGATAATCAGTCCATTAAGATAAAGGAATCAAACAGTGGACCAGGAAAGGACAGTGTTAAATCAGCATTTCTTTATTCTTCTGAAGTACTAATAATCTAAAATAAAATTTGCCTTCTACTTACTTGAAAAATGCTGCTGTACATAACTAACATAAACAATTCAACGTAGCAAAGCACTACCAAAAAATAACAAATTTAATTTGAAAAAATATTTCTCATGAAAATCACTGGAAAAGAAAAAAATGTCTAATACATGTCAAAAAACAGTCTGTAAAACACTCTTCCTGAACAAAACTAGAAATGTATATGCTCTAAGTAAAAAACACATATGGCCAAATTTGACATCTGCCAATTATTTTGAGTATTCTGGCCAGTTCTGTTCCCAGGAGTACTCTGTTCTCTGACACAGAAAGGACCACACCTCTTTAGGAAAGAATTGTTTTCAGCACAAAATTAGAACTTTAAAACATAACAGTAAATAAGTAGAAAAATGTACTTTTAGGGCTATTAACTTTCGAACAAAAAAAAATGTTAAACTTATCCAACTTTTTTCCCTTTGTAAAGATAAACAGAAAATTATTTCCTAGTCTTTAAAAAATAGATCTTACCCAACAAGCACCTGGAGAACTGTAAGGTACAGTTTATTCTATGTAAACACCACTGAGTACCTGGAGAGCTGTGAGGTACAGTTTAGTCTGTGTGAACACCACCGAGTACCTGGAAAGCTGTGAGGTACAGTTTAGTCTGTGTGAACAGCATGGAGTATCTGGAGAGCTGTGAGGTACATTTAAGTACCTGGAGAGTTTTGAGGTACAGTTTAGTCTGTGTGAACAGCACCAAGTACCTGGAGAGCTATGAGGCACAGTTTGGTCTGTGTGAACATCACCAAGTACCTGGAGAACTGTGAGGTACAATTTGGTCTGTGTAAACACCCACGAAGTACCTGGAGAGCTGTAAGGTACACTTGAGTACCTGGAAAGCTTTGAGGTACAGTTTAGTCTGTGTAAACAGCACCGAGTACCTGGAGAGCTGTGAGGAACAGTTTGGTATGTGTGAAAATACCCACTTCTCCCAGGACAACTCATACATCCCACATCTAAGGTTAAAGGTGCCCCATAGGGTTTTAACAAGTAATAATCCTGAGTGCCTAAATAATTCATTTTAAAATTATAGTTATTTTAAATTTCACTACAAGATCAAGAAGAAAATATTTTACCTGTGTATCAGGATAGTCAGAAAGCAGAACCCCTTCCTTGTTATAGGTATAAACTACAAAATCTTTAGGCAAAAGGTCCCTGGAAGAGGAATAAATAAACCATTTAAATTTATTTTACCTAACTGCAATTAAGGACACAAATCATAAGGCATTATTCCTACAAGAAATAAGCAGGAATAAATGTATTATTCCTGATAATTATTACTTTTAAAACGTGTTTCTATAACACTAAAAGCACATAAAGATTTGAATCTGAAATAGTATGTACTTCTTACTCATAAATATTGTTGTTATACATTTGTTTTAACAGTCATAAAATGCTGATTGCAAAAAATTTAAGACAACACAAGTAATATCCTTAAATTTTTCTGATATAGTTCACAAGAACAGTATAAATAAGGTTACTGACAATATATCATATTTATAGAAGAAAAATAAAATTTTTACATTGTTTTCTAAAAGCCCTATTTGTAGTCTGTGCCTATGGCTTAGGGAGTAGGGTGCTGGCCCCATATACCAAAGGTGGTGGGTTCGAACCTGACCCTGGCCAGCTAAAACAGCATTGACAACTGCAACAAAAAGTAACCAGGCTTTGTGGCAGGCTCCTGTAGTCCCACCTACTCAGGAGGCTGAGGCAAGAGAATCGCCTGAGCCCAAGAGTTGGAAGTTGCTGTAAGCTGTGACGCCACAGCACTCTACCGAGGGAAACACAGTGAGAGACTCTGTCCCAAAAAATAAATACTCTATTTGCCTAAGAAGCATTCATTACATTAACCTCCTAAGTATGTAGGCAAAATTAATTCTTACGCCAGTTGTTGGAGGAAATAATTATTCCTATTCTCTTTCACGTTGAAGAAGCTCAGTGGTATAAACCATGGACATAAAACTAGGGTTCTCTTGCAGCAGGACAAGTCAGGAATGCACTATTCTAACTAACATTTTATAATGTGCCATTTAAAGTTCAAACCTCTCCCAGACATACCCAAGACCAGTCCATCTCCATTGTTTAGAGATGAATAAACTGATGATTTCCGTCTGGTTTAATTGGTAACGCAGCCTAGCTTAAGCTACACAAGCAGCATAGCTTTAAAGATCTCTTCAGTAAATTTGTGCCTGAGAGCCCTGGAAACACAATGCAGCAGCACACACATCTGGAGACAAAGCCATTTGTGTGACTGAGAAAGGACCTGGGCACCATGCCATGGTGGTTACCTGTACTTTCTTTGTCCTGGCATTTTGTATCCTTCATATTCATTAAAGTCTATAGAAGAAGGCCTAGGAGTGACCTGTGGAATCTTGAGTCCTTCCAACAATCCCACCCTGCTCTGTCACTGCTGGTTCATCCCCTCCCCTCCCCAACACCCACATACCCTTTGGTCCATCTAGTGCTGAATTTGAAAAAAATAAACTGGAGATGCTTGGCTTGCTCTGCCCTCTTTCCTCCCCAGAAGTCACTGTTTCCCCAGACAGAACACAAATTTCGCTATGCTTCTCTAGGAGCAGGCTGCCACTGTGCTACACCAATGTGGATGGCTAAATCTCCCAACACCAAGGTTCAAGATCTACTAAACAATATCTGACTAGAAAAGAAACATATACTGTTAAAAAAAAACTTTACTGGAAAGCCAAAATAGATTAAATTTCTTACTTGTTCCTTTCCAAGTGAATAATATGTTCCTTTCCTTTGGACTGAATGACATAAGATACCTAAATGCACAGAGAAGAAGAAAAGAACAATAAAATACCATCTTAAAAGTTATTTTTCAACACATCACTTATAAGACACAGGAAATTCCATCCTGAATTAAAATAATTTAGTACCAATTGAACTGTTTTATAGAAGAACTTTCTATCTGTAGTGTACATAGAAATATAAATAATATATAGAAATAGATAGAAATATAAATAATAAAAAATATATTCTGGGGCTCAGCGCCTGTAGCACAGTGGTTACGGCACCAGCCACATACACCAAGGGTGGCGGATTCGAACCCAGCCCAGGCCAGCTAAACAACAATGACAACTGCAACAAAGACTAGCCGGGCATTGGGCAGCACCTGTGGCTCAAGTAGTAGGGTGCCAGCCCCATATACCAGAGGTGGCAGGTTCAAACCTGGCTCCGGTCAAAAACTGCAAAAAATAGATATATATCTTTATTACCTAACAAATATAATTAGTGTAACCTGGTTTCTTGTACCCTCAATGAATCCCCAACAATAAAAAAATAAATAAATTTAAAATGAGCAAATTCTATAGAACTGCTGGGAAAACAACTCACTTTGTGTTTCATGAATAGAATCACACTGTCGATTCTAG